>JAOEHX010035978.1:19559-30453 GCA_025448015.1 Bolborhynchus lineola
CAGAGCATGAGGCTCCAAAAGTCCTTGGCCAGACCAAACATCACTAAGCCATAACTAAAAACATTGGTGCTATCAGCTCTGCTCCCAGGCCGAAAGTCAAAAACACAGCACTGCACCAGCTACTGAGAAGGAGAAAAATGGCTGCTCCTGCTGAACCCATGACATTACTGAAAACACTGCCTTCTTTTGTCTGTTTTACTATAAAATATTTGCTCAAGCTTCTGCAAGAGGAAGGCATTTATAGACTGTAAGTTGTAAAATTTCTTCAAAATCATTGTGATGTGCTTGTCATTTTTATAGTTTGGAGATAGCTAATGGTGCTTGATACAAGATCTAATCTTTATTTTTATCTTCATTACTTGCCCCTCTATGTGAGCAACTGAATTGAGCCATCCATTGATAATGTCATTCGGCTGCAGCCTCCATAACAACATGAAAAGGATTGTCAGCTATTAGCATTGTTTGCATGACATTCTCTCCATCTCACTGATTAATAAAGAGAAATAATCTATAGAAAATAAAAGACGTTTCTCCTTCAAACTGTGAAAAGGGGATCAGTTCACTGCAGCTAAGAGGACCCTTTTTATGTATATATTCTGAGGAAGAAAAAATAATTCTGGAAATCAGCTAGACGTGCCGTGATTTTCATGCGTAGGCTGCCATTTCTAGCTCTGAATTGGGTCCAGGAGAAACACAGACTGGATCAGTTACTGGAAGGTAATGATAGAGGAAAGGTCTTTCTTGTCTCTTTGCTCTTTTTATCTGTCTTTAGAGAAAACAAATTCTCTGAAAGTGAAAACAGATTGCAGTAACACTCACTGGAGGACAAACTAGAACATGCTGTGACTAAATATGTCCCTGCATTCCTGAGGAGATGGTAGCTGAACTGTTTAACTCTTTTCTCCTCCATTTTAAAAGAGTGTCAATGGAAAGAAAGCACAACTGAAGCCAAGTGTGCTGTAGAAAGCTGTTATTTGAGCAATTTATTTTGTGAAATTCCACATATGTGTCTATAAATAAGCCTAAAGGGCCAGAAAAAACTCTTACACACAATTAGTATATTTTGCTGACTATTTTAATGTCTTTTGTTTAAACTGCTTTGGATGGCATAAAGAATTATATTTTATGTACATAGTCTTCTCAACATTCTTTGTTTCAGAATAAGATTAAATAAAATAAAACAGCTCTCAGTGTGTAGTTTCTTCAGTTTATATAATGCTGCTGACCCTGAGTCACAGAATCCTAGAGATGAGACCAATTGTTGCCACGCATTTTAAGCATCTGGTGTCAACTCAATGCTCGTATCAGAGTAGAAGAAATATGAGTATACATGTCAAAAGAGTATGCATAATAAAATAACTCTAACTTGAAAAGAAGCATCCAAAGACACTAGAAAAGGTAATGGTATATACTATTTTTACTAGGATTTTTTCTTCATGCATCAACCCTTAAACACTGCAATACTGCTACAAGCATTTAATTTTACCTCTACCAGTTATAATTTTTCCCTATAAATTTAAAATATAAACTTCTGTTTTCAAATAAATTATCAGTAATGAAATACTGGTTTATCTAAGATTTTGAAATGAGTAAACACCTACCCGTATATAGGTAGTATATAGATATTCAGCCTGGAGAACAGACGTCTGCATGTAGACCTCATAGCAGCCTTCCAGTATCTGAAGGGGGCCTATAGGGATGCTAGGGAGGGACTCTTCATTAGGGACTGTAGTGACAGGACAAGTGGTAATAGGTTCAAACTTAAACAGAGGAAGTTTAGGTTGGATATAAGGAAGAAGTTCTTTACTGTGAGGGTGGTGAGGAACTGGAATGGGTTGCCCAGGGAAGTTGTGAATGCTCCATCCCTGGTGGTGTTCCAGGTTGGACATAGCCTGGGGTGGCATGGTTTAGTGTGAGGTATCCCTGCCCATGGCAGGGGTGTTGGAAGTTGATGATCTTAAGGTCCTTTCCAACCCTAACTATTCTATGATTTTATATCCTTTTCACGTAATAAGGTTAGCTGAAGCCTTGGGGTACAAATGGAATGAAGTTTGACAGATAATAACAGGCAAAACATGTAGCTTTTTCGTTTGTGCTCTGCCAAGAGGAGCCAATAACAACTAAATTCCCAACCATTACTGAATACTGATGTGCTTTAGGGAGACCACTCTAACTTTAAATGGGAGAGAGAACTGTACAGTTCCTGTTACTGCTAGAATATCAAAACTCCCATCAAAGCATTTTTCAGGCAGCAGGCATGCATGTGGCCAGATGGACAGGCAATATCTGTCAAGAGTGATATAATCCTGCCATTTGCCGAATAGCAGCCAATAATAATTCACTACCTTTATGCAGCAAAGAGGTTTTAGTTTACTTCTAATTTCTGATTAATGCTCTGTGAATGGATCTTTGGGCAGTGCGTGCTTTGAATCACATGTCGCCATGCGGATACAGCCCTTTGATCGACTTACATATAGATCTCATTTGGAACTAGTGCAATACTTTATTTGCAAAATGAAAATAAACTACTCCCAAACCAAAAGACATTAAAAAAAAAAAAAAAAAAAATTGTTCTCTGACAGCAGAGACAATTGGGAAGCAGACCCCATGCTAAGCATGCAGTCAGCTGCTTAGCTTTCCTTTTAGTCAAGCAAAATACTTGGTAATAATAAGAATTGGATCTTCAGGTACCTAGACAGAGTCCATTGTTTTTAAAAAAATAATTCTATGCCTTGACATATGGATCATGTGACTGCCAAGTACACCGCCAGTCTGGCTTTGGCTCAAGAACATATGATGGGCAAGACAGAGAGTTTACTGAAGAGCACCAGAAAGAGAAAAAGGCCATAAACAGTTGGTAGCAAAATTGCATTCCAGATACTACTGTGCATAGTAATTGTATTGACCTTTAAGAAGAGCAAAAAATGTGCTAATGGAAATATATTTTAAAAATTTTGTTTCGTATTTGTAGCAGCTTTCTATGAAATTTAAGTGGAAGGTCTGTCTCTCCTATTTTTGTTAAAAGACTTTTATTTATGAAGGAAAGAGTAATGGATTTTTCAGATCTTAACAAAGTCCTACCTTTCTGAAGACAGAAAGGGAAATTCTGACAGAATTTGCCTTTTCATAAAAGCTACAACTAAAATGGAAAACGGAAAATATTGTGTTTAATTTATATTCAATTAAATATTTTTTATATAAAGGAAAAGCTGAACTGTAAATGATGAAATCTGTCAATATGTATAATAATTTCTATAGTTCAAGAGATATTGTTTCATTATTTTGTCATTTGTACATGTCTTTGCAATGGCATTTATAGACATGCTGGCAGAGCATGAGCTCATGCAACCTGAAGTGCCAAAAGGAGACTCATTTTGATGGTCTATATTTACTGAGTGTTAATGAACGTTTTGCTTCAGATTTCATAAGTCAGGTCGCTTTGTGCTAACAAATTAAACTTTCTGGTTACACTTGCAGATGCTGAATTAATTGTAGTTGTAATTGCCAGTAGAACAGAAGAACAGAAGCTGACACGTGAAGTACTTGCATATGCAGTTTAGATGTTGAGATATAAAACATGTATCCAGGGCTCCTACTGACTGAGGAATAAATGTTTCTTCATACCTTACACAAGAAACAGAATACCTCCGACAGTTCTCCTCAGGGCACTGTTGGGTCAAGCAACAGAAATATCTTCTCTCCGTTTTAGATGTGGGTCCAAGCCTTCATTCACTCTCAGGCTTCTTTCTTGTCCTTGGATCAAGATCAGAGACAGGTTTGATGAAACTTTCAGGGACTTCTGTGGGAGAAAAATTGGATCTCATGTGCTTGTCAGCATGGCTTCAGCCTGTCTGCAGGGTATATAGGCCAGCCAAAGCACAGCATATCCCACCTGTCTTGGTACAGATGTCAGGTGAGTACACGTGATGTTGTTCAAAGGACTGGCAGATGGAAGATGTAGGTGGCTTAAAATTTACCCACTTTCCTGCTTTATAGGCAGCAGGCTCTGAAATGGAAGCACCTTACAGGCATTCAGATATAATTCATTCGAAGAAATCATGAAGTCAAGCAGGAAGCCCACCTGTTTGGTGTTTGGCCAAGACTTCTAAACAAAATGTACACTCAAAATGATTATTCAAAAATAAAGTAAGACTATTCTTTGTGTATTAAACTGCTGTCTATAGAGGGCTGTTATAAATTAAGAAAGAGTACTCTTGGGATTAGATAATTAGAAGTCTTTGTCAAAATTGGTGTCACAAGCCACCACAGACTCAGCCTTTGAACTGGTTTCTTTAAAGCACCTATAGGAGTTAAAAATCTCTAAGATATTTTAAAAAGTTCTACTGAATTGTAGTATTTGGGCAAGTGACAGAGATTGGAAGAATCTTATATCCAAAACTAATTATTTTACTGCTAGAGGGTTTTACTACTTTTGCTAGAATACTCTAGTCACACTTTACCTGGAAAGATCAAGACAAGGAGCAGATGGTGGGATTATTTACTTGTGCCATTATAGTTTTTTGGTAACATTTCCTTCTATTTTGAGAACAACACGAGTTTTTTTTAATCAATGTTTTAAAATAGATAAATGTATCTGCAAATTTTTTTTTTGTATATGATAAATTCCAGGTGTGTGCAAATATGTGGACACATGCATTCATGATTTATTCACAAGATCTTACTTCAGAATATCTGAAAGTTGACAGTTTATTAATATTAATGTATTCCAATTGCTTTGGATTATTCTGTTTATTGAACAGTGAGGAGAAAAGCAAAATGACAATTGCAATTTTAAAAGAAAACTTCAAAAATGTCATAAAGAAACTACAATTTCATATGGCAGAAAACATTGATCTTTACTACTTCATGCCAGTCTTACCCAGTACAAAATAAAAATAGACTTAGCTGCACAAGTAAAGAGGACTTCATGGGTCATATGAAATGTCTTCTTGTCTTAATGATGCAAAATTATTTAAAACAACATATGTTACACACAAAAGAAATTGTTCATGAAAAGACAGAAAAATGAGAAAATTTAGTAACCTATGAATTCTTTCCAGATATATACTGAATTTAGGCTTTTTATTATTTTATAAATTTATATTATTTAAGAATGGAATCAGATTAATTATTATTTTGCTGTGTATTAATCTGTTATGCATTTTCTATGTTCTATGTGTACACATATAAAAAATAATAAATCACTGGATCTGGTAAAATAAATGTAGTCTGTAGAGAAATTAAGAGCTTGTACAGGCACATGTAGTTTTCTAACATGCATTGTATATAGATATCTAGGCAGTGAGGGGCTTTCTCCAAAGGAGGTGTTCAGTTTGACAAGCCTTTGAGCTTTTTGACAAAATCTATGGCATTTTCAAATCAATATGAGCTCCTTTACTGCCTTCAGCAGGATCATTATTTCATGTGCTATAGGTAAGGAGAAATACTTTCGGAGTTGTAGGCAACTGTAGATAAAGACGACATCACTTTTTCTGAGTAAAACCATATTGTGAACATTTCTTGGACTATTCAAAGACAAATAGTAAATACTTGAAACAGCTGAGGCTGAAGCAGAATAAATATCTGCTTCAAGATACAGAAGCTGAGTGGATTCTTGGAACATTTTGAACTCCTGTGCTATCAGGGAAGGTTTAATATTTGATTGGTTTTTAGTATTGCATATGCCTGCATGGAATTGTACAAGTGTTATTCTAGGTTTACATCAAGCTGCTTTTGTTCCCCAGAGACATACAACAAAAAAAACTGTTGAGTTCGAAAGAAGACCTACTGCTAAAGAAACAACTGACTAAGGTGAGTGGATTGGAACCAGAAGATCTTGAGGTCCTTTCCAACCCTAACTATTCTATGATTCTGTGGCTATGAGTGTTTCACATGTTGATTTGAGAAATACTGCTAGTGTGAAATGGTGAAGCTATTCAAGATGCTTTTGTCAGTAACTTTGTGGCTTGCATGTAATTTCTCTTTGATTTCCTACCTCTGTATATGGTAGCTTTCTATCTTTGTATTAGGAGCAATAAGTGATATAAATTACCTCATTGGACATTTCATACTGAGATTTGTCTTGAAAAATTTCATGGAAGAGGTATATATTGATAGACTAGAAGTAATAATAGAGGTTCATGATCTAATTTGAATGCAGACATTTGTCTTTTAATCAGCAAAAGCTGGACACATCCTTGTACTTTGAGAATTTTCAAAGAATGTCTATGAAAAATAGGGAAGTCACATAAAAAAATCATAATAAACAGGACAGAATAGAAAGGGACATGGTATGTAATGCAGTTCTAATTTTACAATTTTGATTATTTTTTAATTTGCATGTTTGTTTGTTTCAAATGAAATACATTTTCAAAATTTGTTGGTCATGTCAATATAAAAGGTTGAAACATTTAATGTAAAAAATTGTTCCTCTTCTGATTGACAAGTTTTAGCAATTTGGAAGGAGAGATACTGTTTTTATTACATATTAGTAATTTAATTTCTGTCTCAACAAAACAAATATTTGTCTATTAACAAAGTTTAGGGTTTGGGATTTTGGTTTTTTTTATCCAGAGTAAGTGGTAGAGATAAATATGATGTGTTTCTCCAATGCAGATTTTCTGTTGACGTTGCACACAAAGATTCTGGAGAGTAAGAATTAATTAAAAGTTGGTTCTTTTTTTTTTTTGTGCAGTCATCTACCGTGGTAGTTAACACATCTGTTCAGTGGAAGAAAGTAATTTGTTGAAAAAGTCCATAAACAGAAAAACAACCTTACAAATTATGTCATGTTCTTTGTACTTTCACATCTGTTTGTTACTAAGATGTGAGCCTGGACACTTGCTTACTCACTCTTATTTTTATGCTTTCTTCCATGCTCATGAACTGTATGAAATTAATTCCCTCAATCCTATGACAAATCCCCATCTTCTGCTCATTCAAATTCTTGTAAAAATACATTGCCCTCAATGAACCACAGAAATAAAGCCATTTCCATCACAATGGTATGCTGGATTAGAATTCATTTTGCGAATATTACTGAGATAGTGATAATAGCCAGAAAACCAAATTTGGTCCTTTCTCTGATCCTTGCAGAGTGGTTTTGGCATTTCAAATTCCTGTTCTTTTCCATCATTTTAGTAGATATCACAATAGCAATCATGAAATTGAAATTGATTAGCAAGCCAGGTAGAGGAGATGCTTGGCTAGATTTGCTGCTCACAAACAGAGAAAGACTGATGGGTGATGTGATGGTTGGAGGCTGTCTTGGGAAAAGTGATCACAAAATGATTGAATTTTCAGTCCTTGGAGAAGTCAGGATGAAGGTCAGCAAATTCTCCACCTTAGACTTCTGGAAGGATGACTTTGGCCTATTTAGGATACTGGTTGGCAGAATTCCGTGGGAAATATTACTAAAGGACAAAGGGGTCCAGGAAGTCTGGACACTTTTAAGGAATAAAATCCTAAGACACAGGATCCTTAAGGCAGGGGGTATATACCAAAAATCAGACTGATGGGGAAGAATATCAGCCTGGCTGAACAGGAAGGTATTGCTGGAACTCATGAAAAAAAAGAGTAATTATCACCTGTGGAAGAAAGGACTGTCACCCCATGAAAAGTACATTATTAGGCTATGTAGAGAGAAAGTTTGAAAGGTGAAGGCACAGATGAAACTAAACCTTTTAAATCTTTTACAAATATATTAACAATAAAAGGAGGGCCAAGGAGGGCCTCCATCATGTACTGTATACTAGGGCAAACCTAGTGACTGAGGAAAAGGCTGAGGTACTTAAAATCTCTAGTGAAATTTTCATTGAAAGGCCAGTACAACATTGTCATGTCAATATGATCATACATATTTCCTGGAGAAAACAGGATGTCATAGGCTTATCCAGCAGGATTACACAGAAGGACCAATTTGCAAATATAAATAACCTGACATCTAAATTCTTCAATGTACTAACAATGTCAGAAAAAATTATTATGGCAATGTAACATAACATATTCATATTCTGTGCTTGGATTACAAAAATAAGTTGCTAAAATAACAGTTTCCATTTGTCATCCTACAGCTTAATATATTTGCTGGTTTTGTCATTTTGATTAACATGCTGTTTTGTTATAATTGGATTGGTACAAAAAGCTTCCTTTAGGTTACAAATCGAAATGTAATTTCTGTGGCCCAAGATGTTTTTTCAACCTAGAATCATAGAATCATAAAATGATTAGGTTTGGAAAGGACCTCAAGATCATTTAGTTCCAACTCCCCTGCCATGGGCAGAGATACTTCACACTAAATCATGCCACCCAAGGCTATGCCCAACCTGACCTTGAACACTGCCAGCGATGTAGGATTCAGAATTCCCCTGGGCAACTCATTCCAGTGCCTCACCACCCTTACAGTAAAGAATTTCTTCCTCATATCCAATCTAAACCTCCCCTGTTTAAGCTTGAACCCGTTACTCCTTGCCCTATAACTGCAGTCCCTAACTAAGAGTCCCCTCCCCAGCATCCTTACAGGCCCCCTTCAAATGCTGGAAGGCTGCTATGAGGTCTCCACGCAGCCTTCTCTTCTCCACGCTGAACTGCCCCAACTTTATCAGCCTATATTCTTACAGGAGGTGCTCCAGTCCCCTGATCATCCTCGTGGCCCTCCTCTGGACTTATTCTAACAGTTGCATGTCCTTTTTATGTTGAGAACACCAGAACTGCACACAGTAATCGCAAGAGCAGAGGGGAAGGATCACCTCCCTCGACCTGCTGGTCATGCTTACTACTGTTTGAAATAAGGTTTGCAAAAATAAAAATAAATTTTAAAATCATCTCTATGGAAGAAGCGTTATTTAAATAACCTAGGAAGTTAAATATTTTGGATAACCATTTTTTACTTTGTAAGTACCCAGAAGTTCATAATTGAGAATGCTGAAGACTCAGATGAACTCCTGTAATATTTTTTAAAGCACTAGATTTTAAATCTGTTAATTCTCTTTAAAGGAGTTTGTTTTCACTACAGACATACAACTGTGCGTCTGAACCAGTCTTTTTCAAAGTACCTTTTTTAGGTGGCATTTGAAATATTTTTGATCAAATATTACATTATGTTCATAAGTATAATTTGCATCTTAATAGATTTATTCCTGTAAATAACAATTCTAATCATTTATTCTTTCAAGGAAGGAAACTGAAATGTTGCAAAATCTTGATTGAAATTTAAGTTGATGTTACAGGCTTTTACGCAGTATTTTACATACAGACTAATTATCGTAAGAATTTTGTTAAAGAAATCGTTAAAATTCTAGATAGCTTACTGAAATTATTTTTTATGTCTTCACTATAATAATTCTTATAATTGCAAAGATTCTATTAAGGGCGAGAAAGATATATTCTACCTTCTGCTGTTGCACCATAAAGTATGCCTAGCATTGAAACTTTAGTTGTGTGTTATCTACCCCACTGCCCTAGTTTCTGTTATTCCTGCTTGAGAAAATTAATAAATGAATCTTCAGAAAGTGGAAATCAAGATTAGATGTGGTATTCTGAGAAACGACTGCTAGTGCCATCAGTAGAGCAGTGCATGTATGCATGTATACAGTATTTTGACCACTCTAGGTGTAAATGTTAAAAAGAAAATACTCCTAAAGACTTTTCCATAGCTTTTCTGAAAATAGGAATCGTTTGTCAGTTCAAGGAGAGTCATTAGATTCACTTGAATGAAACATAGCTGAGATCCCCCAGTATTTTAGATGACGATCAACAGTGCTTCCACAGCAACGCTTTCTACTCTTTCACACTACTCCATAACTAATAGGCTAGGGATGGGCAAGAGGTTAGGAGAGGACACAGCTGAGACAGCAGACTCCAGTTGACCAAAAGATATTCAACGCTCTTTAACATCATTCTAAGAAATAAAATCTTGGGATGATGGTGGACTTTTTCAAGATTAGATGTTGCTTGGAGAGTGGCTGGGCATTGTTCTGCTGGCGGGAGGTGGTGAGTGCCTTTGCATTACTTATTTGTTTGAGTGGGGTCTACTTTCTGTCCTTCACTTATTAAACCATCTTTATCTTGACCCATGAGGTTCTTAAACTTTAGCACTTCTTATCCTCTCCCATACACTGCTGGTCATGGTGAAGAAAGCAATAAGCAAGTGATTGGGCGGTGCTTACTTGCAGGCGAGGGTTAACACACAGCCCTTTTTTAGACATAGAGGCATTTTAGAGTACACCTAAGAAATTACATTGACAGTAATGATGAATAAGGATAAAAGAGGAAAAAAAAAAAACAAACAACAAACCAATTCATTAAATTGTATCAATGAAGCATTTTCTGATTGCTTCAATACAGATCTTTTCTTAGGTAAGTATATAGCCACTACTCCATGACAGCAAGACATGAGCTGAGACCGATATCTGCAAAAGTGTTGATAGTCATGTACAAATTAGCTTTTAAGAGCAGTCTCCTTAGCATTTTTGAGACCTCACACAGATGATGACTCACTCTCTACCCTGTTTAGCTCTTAGGGAGGGATGCTGAAGACTAGTTTAAGGACAAACCAGCCAACACAGTTAGTGGGAACCTACTGTGTAGTCTTTCCACAGAAAAAAATATCTCAGGAAGCTTTAAGGATGCTGAGAAGAGAGAGGGAGAATCCCATGGTCATCTTCCTTTGCCAGCAGAGTGTGTGTCCTGGGTTCAGCAGTAGCAGTCATTTTTCTCCTTCTTAGTAGCTGGTGTAGTGCTGTGGTTTTGACTTCCAGCCTGGGAACAGCACTGATAACACCGATGGCTTTAGTTGTTGCTCAGGAATGTTTACTCTGACCAAGGACTTTCTGAGTCTCATGCTCTGCCAGGGAGGAGGGGAAGCCAGGAGGAAACAGAGACAGGACACCTGACC
>JAOEHX010035981.1:0-27768 GCA_025448015.1 Bolborhynchus lineola
CAACTTCATTTGCCAGCTCCTTCAGGACCCGTGGATGGATTTCATCAGGTCCCATGGACTTGTATACATTCAGGTTCTTCAGATGGTCTCAAACCAGATCCTTTCCTACAGTGGGCCCAATGTCCTCATTTTCACTGTCCCTGTGTCTCATCCTTTGCATAAGATGAACTGTTTGAGATGAATAGTTCAATGCCAAACTTTAGTGGTTAGTTCATATAAGAATGGGAAGCTTGGGTATTCTTAAGCTTGGGCTGTATGTAGCATGCAAGATCTGTAACCTTTTCACTAATGTTGGTTCAGATAACATAGATTGTCAGAGTGGTATTTCAGTGTTTACCTACAGTGCAAGGAGTGTGTTCCTTCTAGAAGTGTATACCAGGTGTACTTCTATTTTCCATGAAAAATATGACTATCTTTAGTTTTATGCGCATCTGCTTTAAGTCACTAAGTGAGTGGGAACTCAAAGACTTACATAAGGCTTAACAAGCGGACATCTGGGAGTAAGTCCCTCCTACAATACCTACCCCCTGAATTATCCATACTGCATGGAGAAGATAGGATCATGATGTCAGAGGAAGAGTATCTGGGCTAGAGGCTTACCCATTAGTAGCAAGGAGGTTTTAGGGACTTATTCTTTCCAGGGACAGTGTGATGTGAAGGCAATGCTGTGTGATGCTGTACTGCATGGAGATGAGCTATACAGCCCAGGCCTGAATGTATAGTTAGCATGCCTATGTGGCCTGTAAAGATTTGGCTTCATACTGAATCAAACTGAAACATAATAGAATTTCCTTCCTCTTGTATTTATGCCACAGAATAAGAAAAGTGCTTTAGCAGCTGGTGGTTGACTGGAAATAGTTAAAAAAAACAGGATAAAGTTAAAAAATCTTGAATGTGTCTCACTGCACACTATTAGAAAATAATCTGGGATTAAACTACATAAGAAAGGTATGGAATTACAAGAAATGTTTTTTTTTTTCTATTGCTTTCACCACCCATACTGTCTGTTGGTTTTTGGGTTCTGGCTCTGAACCCTCTTTGCTCAGCCAAGGAGGGGTGGAGGGGAAATAAAAACCTTTTCTTCTTTGTACAGTGGTGTGAGGGCAGCAGACAACAGCAGATCCTGGGCTCCCTTCAGTGAGGGGAGCTTGGGAACAGCTCGCAGCAGTATCAGCTGCTGAGCAAGGTTCAAGCAAAAGCCGTGTCTGCAGCAATGACAACCTCACGTCACCTGGGAAAGTGGGACAGGTGAAGGGAAGAGAGCCCTCAGTGCCATGGGAGAGGCAAATTCAAACTGAGTAGGGCCTCTCTCCACACATGGGGACCGTATAGGAAGGAAGGTCTGGGGTCAATCCAAGGCAATGTTTCTTCAGTGCTCCTTCTCGGGCAGTCTCCTCACCACCCGCTAGCCATAACTTGCAGATAAATCTACCCTTCCTTTCATCTTCAGGACTGTAACAGCATTATGCAAATCCCAGCTATGTCCCTAGCAACCCAGTCCAAAGGCAATTTTGTAAGCCTTTTTTTTTTTTTTCCCTCCCTTGTGGCAGATTTCATCCCCAAAGAGATGAGTCCGGTAGAGGACAGAAGTGAAGGCTGTTAGAGTACAGTGTGTATGGTTTTGAATGCAATGAGTCGACGGCTGCAGCCTAAGGCACTGGTGTGATTTTGTTTAAACAAACATAAGCCAATTAAAAATACAAAGAGATTCAAGGAAAAGATGCTCTTAGCTGAAAGCCTCATGGGAGAATAATTTAAAGAACAGATCAATAGCAGTGAGAGAGATTTGTTCCCATAAGACCAAAAGCCAGCATGTAACAGATCTCAAGAAAGGCGTTTTATAGGATTGTATTTTGTGAGTGACTGTGGCATAAAAGAATAGTGCTTTAGCATAATTATAGTTAAATATTTACTCAGTCTTAGCTGTTTCCAGGAAAGCAAATATCCTTGCAAAGATGATTTTCTCCTATTCAATATATTACTGAAAGTGCTTGCTGTGTGTATCTTTATTACAAAGATAATAATTATATAAACGTGCCTTCAAGGAAAAGGGTAGTTAAGAGTGCTGTCTTAAACAAAATCACAAAACAAGAACAATATACACTATTAGCTACAGGTTAAAATATTCTTCCCCTCATTTTCCAAGTCACAGCTTTTGACTTATAATCTCTTTCTTGCTCAATTGCACATGGAAAAAATGCTTAAAAGGTGCAAGAAGAAAAATATATTTTTATAAATAGTCTGAAATTATTTACCCAAATGTTATATTTTAAATCTCCATCTGTTCCATATTCTGGGACCTTCCAGGTGTAGAAACTATACAGGATATTCCAGCTAGCTTGCTCTTTAGGCTTGTAGTTCAGGTGTCATAGTTATAAGAGTACATACCCTTGTTTTCAAATATTATAGGTGGAAAATGGGAAATCCAAAGGACAATGGCTCTCTCCCAGACGTGGGAAATCCTGAGAGACTGCTTCTGAGCTATAACACTTATCCATATTGCCCAACAGAATTACTTTGAAGAAAATAGTACAGTTCTTTGTTGAGATTGAATGAGGAGACTGTTCCTGCAGTAAGATGACTGAAAAAGTAGCGCATACACTACCCTCTTGGTGTATGTCTGTTTGGTTCCACTGCTTTGCTCTGTGTTCATTAAATCAATGGTAAACATCAGTTTACATCTGCTGAAGAAATGCCCCATTGTTTTACATTGCTCAGAGGGTAAAGTAGGAGAAAGATTAGTAATGCAGCACAGATGTAACAGAAGTCCAATAACTTCATTGTGTTGTTGAGTTTACCAGAACCATATGGGTTCCAGAAATCATGTCTCTCTTGTGCATGTGTTTAGAACCCTCATATGTAATTTAAAAATCTTAATGACACAGTTTGAATCCCAGCTCACTTATCCCACTCTTGGAGATCCCAAATTAACTTAGTAGTGACAATTTAACTGATTTCCAGTGTTAGTAGCTACTAATATCACATTCTAGTAGGGACCATGTGCTCCTGGGTGTATCTCACTCGATCAGCAGGCTTGGACTGAGGATGCTGCTTGATGTCAGGAGATGAATAATATCACAGTGTTACTGCCAGGTGCTGGTATTTGGTGACAAGTAAGCTTTAATATGTCATGGATATGATTCCTAGATAAATAACATAATTCAAGTGTGGACACACATACACCTGACACATACATAAATGTGTTTCTTAGATGCAATGTCTTGCAAAATGCGGAGAAAACCTTTTTTTTCCTTCCCTCTGAAGCATTACGTGAAAGGTCTGAACACAAGTCTCTAATGCAACCTAAGAATGTGGCCTTACCTCAGGTGTTTTCTGCTTGCTTTTCAGATTATTGATGTTTGTGGTCAGGATTTCTCTAATGGCTCATGACACAGGTGCAAATGTCGTTAGGAAAGGCTTCTTGAGAATGAAAGCATGAAAAGTCTTCTATCTCCATATTTAATCACCTAAACAAAAGAAAGCAGGAAAGTAGAGAAAAGAAGTCAATCTGCAGAAAACACAATATTCCATTTGCTGAAAATAAATCATGGAGCCAGGAAGAGTAACAATAATAAAAATATTTCTTAGATTTGCAAAATATGCATAATGTTACAAAAGATGATGGCAAAATTTAGCAGAATACTAAGGAGCGTGTTTTCCATTTTCACAATTGATAAGTCAAACATGCACTTTAACAGCTTTCTTCAGGAGACCCCCAAAATATAAAAATTTGGATCAAAATATAGGGTTTGCAGTACACTATTTTTGTTCATAGAAACAATATAAATATTTACCCATAAAATTAAAAAAAATACCCAACAACAATGAAACTAGTAGGATTGCACAGTTCTGGAGTACAAACCCTTTGAAATTTGTCTGGTAATCAAATATTAATTGTATATTTCTAGACATGTTAGTGCATATGGAGAAAGGTGTTTGTTCAAGAAAAGTAATTTCTTGAAAAGTATTCAAAGTATTAATGTTATACACTATGCAATATTATTTAATCACTAAGGAAAAATATTTTTGACAGAGTTGTATTTTATAGAGGATTTCTGTAGATAATTAACCATCTAAATATAAGCTGTAATAGAGGATTTACTTCCTTATGTGCATGTTCTTGTTTATTTGACAATAGAAACAATTATTTTAATCATTGCATTAAAGTATAAATCAATGTTTAACTGCCACCTAAATGTCTGGAAGTTCTTTGTTAGATTTCCCATTGTCTTTAGGCTGTGCTTCAGTCAATATTTGTTAATAAAAGGATAAAATAATTGAGTAATTGTGTAATGTGATCTCCAGAGAATGATTGGGCTTTTGTTGTTGTTTAAAGACAAGATTAGGCATCAGAACACTTCAGTTTCTTTCATGGGCCACTGAAGCTTGTTTCATGGAACCAGCACATCCTGTGGGCAACATCTTGACCTTTCTGAGACTTATTTTTTCAAGCTTGGAAATAGTGACAATGATTGTTAATATTGTTTACACATGACATTAATTGATATTTCTAGAGTGTTTAAAATACACTGGGGGAAGCGGGGGCAGGGTGTGTGTGGGTTTGTGTGTGACTTGGAATAAATGGCAAAAATTACCTATAATTTAAATGATAGAAAAGCCGAACACTGACCTAAAAAAATAAATAAATTCCACCTTTGGATATCTTCATACACAGCACACAAGAGGTAAAGGTGTATTTATTTATCATCTGTAGTTCACTTTTCAGTTACATTCAGGACTCAGTGGAAATGACTGTGGGGAATGTGTGTGGGTGACTACCTCTTTCAAGTATTTCCTTCAAAAGCACAAACCCAAATCAAGACCACGTGTTGTCCCCCCTGCTGTACCTCTCCTATTGTGAAGGTTGAAGAGTCCATGCCCTCCATAATCCTATCCTCAGTGACATTTCTGTTTCTTGATTTGGATATTAATATACTGTGAATGTAGTTCCATACTTTTTCCCACATTTCTCTTTCACTGCAGGTTAAAGGTGTGCCCAGGTTTGGCCTTTTGAAGAAAGTTATGACTTTGGTATCTATTCATGTGGACTCTTAAATTAAAAATTGATTGGGCTACTTCTGTTCTTTGTTCTTCCAAGGAATGACAACCTAAGAGGAGGCAGTCTGAAGAGCAGACACCCGGGAAGTAAAACAACAAAGTATGCTGTGTGTATGATAGGCTTTACTGTCTCAGCATTATAGAGACATAACTTCTAAAATGAAGTCTGGCATTGTTTTTCTCATGGCTGAGTGAGTGGCAGACCCTGGGGAGAATGTATTAGAGTTCTCATCTTGTAACTTAACTTCTCCTTTTGTTGTTCTGCATAATTGCTGTCACCCAGGTAAAGCTGGATTGTTTCTTCCATAGTAAATTCTCTCCCACACAACCCTTTGACCTTCAGGCAGTGAGAACAGCAGGGTTTCTCATCTCGTGATTTAACTGAAGAAAATAACTGCTTGAAGAGGAAGTGCCTTGAAATAAACAATGTCTCTGAATTGGAAAACCAAACCAAACAACTAGGTTTTTACCACAAACTGGCACTCCTGGGAATATTTGCCTAGAATTGACAAAAAATACAGCATTTTAAGAACTAAGATGTTTAATCACGTGAAGAATTTAAGCAGAAATCTGAGTACAGCTGAGACAATTGCTTAATTATGAGTAGAATTCTGATAAATGTAAAAGCAGCTCATGTTTTGTCAACAGACATTACAATGACTTATGAGCTCACATGGCTCTCTAATTCTTTGGCATTAAAAAGTCCTGGGTATTTTTAAAATGCTGAAAACAGTGAGGTAATTGCCCTTAACAATAAAGGTATGGATAAAATGTGTCCATTTGGTCATTAGATATCTTATAAATGAATGGTTTTGCTGATTGTTCTGATAGCATTTACCTCAACCAGGAGGTTTTCCTGGCAAAAATTCTGTAAATCATCTCCAATCTTTTTTTCAGCTTCTAGGGGAAAAAAGTCATCTGATTCACACTGAGGAGGTAAGTTGTCCTTAAAATTTTACAGAAAACGATAATGCATGAAAATCCGCTGTGGTCTCAATCTGTTAATGTGTTCTGATTACTTGCTGTATTAATTTGGTGATTTAATTATTCAATCTATTGGTGTATTAATTCCATTTTAGTTGAGAACTTAATTTAATTATTGCATTATTCTAGTTTCAGTTAGCAAAATAAAACTAGTGTATTAGCTTGGTAATTGTTGCATATTGCTCATCTTTGCTGAACTGACATTTAATTTTTTCTTTTTCCTTTTTTCTTTTTAGAAATCTATAAAGGCACAAAGAAATAAAATATAGCTTATTCTTTAGAAAGTTAAAAAATATTGAACAATTTTATTGTCACTCCACATATGTTTTGCCAGAGCATCATCTTTTGCTGTCATGAATTTATTATTTTTCCAGTGTCTTTCAGTACTGTTGCAGGTTAAGAATGTGCCTTTCAGTCATATAACCTATAAAGATGCTGACTTTTGTTAAACTACCTGAGTAAAGACTTCTGGTATTTTAGTTTGCGTGTTCTCGCATGTCATGATTGTCTAGGAAAAACTCAAATATTGTGAGTACCTAGCTAGAAAGCAAGGAACGCACCATATTTCCTTGCTTTCCACCACCACAAAGCTTTTTTTTTAAACCAGAAGTTTATTAGTGATTTTAAGGGTGATGAAAACACATATTTCATGAAAAAGTAAGAAATGTAATATGCACCAAAATTTCTACTGTTATTGAGATATGTCCATTGAAAGTCAAATTCAGGACATTGTACCTGACCAGAAAATGGGATTACCTATGCTTCTCTGCATTCTCCCATTCTCTTCCTACCTCAGACTGTTCTTCCTCATTTGTGAGTGCTGCTAGATCAGTCCTACATGTATATGATGTAGGAGGTGATCAAGGCCCTGGCATGCCAAGGATTCACCTTAGGGGGCCAAGACTGTCAGTCTCATGCAGAGAACTGTTGTATAAAGCACTCCTGACATACTATATGCATTTTTTTTTGCAGTGGAGTCAAAACCTGTGAGAAATGAATAAATGTGCCCTGAAGTTAAAGGGGGTAAACAAATTGTAATGTAACTTGTGATTCCTTTGCAAGCTTGGACAGCCTTGTGCTTCTACAGCTGACATTAGTATTTTAAGCTCACTTTCCCAAGGCGTAACTTTTGTCCCCTGAAGTTTATATAAAGTACAAACCATCCATTTCCAAACAGTCTAAGCAAATGAAAAATCAGTCATGATTTTCATGAGGACCCAAACCCTTTGGGTCACAGAGAGCAGTGTACATTTATTTTAGAAGGTCTGGGAGAGTGAATTACTAAGGTTTTTAATATAATTTACTTTTAAATATCATAATTGCTGACATTTGGTTTAGGTCATAGATCAGAAACACCATTTGAGAATTTGTCATTTTATTCTGAGAGTTATGAAACAATCAGAAGAAAGGTTGAGGGTTTTTTTCCTTTTCCCTTCCTTTTCCATTTCCTTTTTTTTCCTTCTTTTTTCCTTTTTTTTTTTTAATTTTCCTTTTTCATTTTCCTGTTTACAAGTGTACTGAATAAATGGCCCTCACAAAACTCATACTCACACAGAAAACCTGAACTCTATACTGAGTAGACTAGATCAAAGACAGTCTGTCTTGAGGATAGTACATTAGTTGAAGTCCTGGAGGCATCCTTTGAAGGCTGTGTTATTGCAGATGATGTCGCTGTGGAAAGGGGACAATTAACTTGGATGATCAGTGGGTGGTGACTATTGCCATTGCTGCAGTGTCTGGATTTACAAACAGCAAGGGTCAAACACTTCACACCATTCACCACAGAAATGAACCATGTAGAGGACTCAGTGGTCTAAAACACAGTACAAGCCTACATTTTTCTGTCTGTCAAAAGATTTCAGAAGTAATTCATTGTTACAGCTCCCTGGAGTGAGAGTCTGCTTGTCCATCTGATTTTCCTGACTGAGTGCTTTAAACATTCTCTGAGGGAAAAACTGTGGTAGTCTTGTTTCCAAAGCATTATAGTAAAGACGGGAAGTGTGAAACCATTTGGAATCCTTCTTTCCTGCTGTCATATTTTATCACTACTCGGGTGTTCATGAGCAGCTCTTGATTGCAAGCCTTAGAGCTAATATTATTTCTAGATGCTGTCTGGTGCCCCTCTGAAAGATCTCTGGATTTCAGAAATCAAATATACAAGACTTTGGTTATCAGATATTTCAAATAAAGTGAACAAAAAGGCTCTCAAAAATGTAGGTTTGATGCTAGTCTACACTGTAGAGTGGGACCAGGATTATTCTGAGGAAGGTTTTGTGAAATTGATGGCATCGCTTGACCACCAGTTATATATGGAATTGCTTCACCAGTTATGAACCTGAAATGAGAATCTAATTTTTAAGTTGTGACACTTTGTGGAGACGAGAGGCATGTGCTGATTCCTGCTGTACAGATCTGGTTGTTGCAAATAGACTGTTTCCTCAAATAATCAGTCTGGTCCAATTCTTATTAAAGAAGATCACAAACAGCATTCCTGTTAATCATGAGAGCTCTTTTTTTTATATGCACCAAATTAAGGTGATCATTAGAAATTAGTGAAAAGATATCATTTACTGTATTTAGTTAAACTCTTTGAATACTCTCATATTGTGCTTTCTTTTAAGAATAGGCTTAGAACCTGGATTTCAAGCAAATCTGTGACTGAAAACTCAGTGGGGAAAGGACACTTGAATCCTGTCTAAAACATTTTCAGTGTTTTGATTGTAGCAAGAACTTTATTGAATGGAGAAAGTTTGAAAATAGGCTGACGTGTAAATATTTATTCATCCCTCACTACAGGAATGTTTTAATTAAAGTAAGCTATCCTTATCAAGTGAGGAAGATTAATATTATTAATTGTAAGAAGTCAGCCTGCTCAGCTGGCAGACTTTTTACAAGTTGTTCCTCTCCTGCATGAAACGACCTTCGTATCTGTTTTCTTTTTGTGCAGGTTATACTTGATATTGCCTTGAAACACAGCCAGTGGGAAATCAGCTAGCCCAGTGCAAAGTGCAGTGAAGCTGATTATTGCAAAAAATACCTCTTGTAAGATACCCAGTGCTGTGATTCATAGGAGCTTATAATCACTTTCCTCTATGCTGTTATTGCAGACTTCTTCCTGACTGATTTGCATTTTGATGAATCACCACTGCTGTATGGAGTGGTGTACCAACACATATTATTAAAGTGCATCTTTCAGGAGCAACGGTCCACCAGAGCTGTACAAAATAGTGTAATGTTTGATAGATAAATAAATCCAGATGGCATGAACTTATTCTGTGTCAAGTTTTCTGGTTGAATAAACTTCTCATTTGTATGTCTGACTTTTGAGCAGCTCATCATGGGAAAGAGAATAAAAGATATTAAAAAAGGCCTTTTCTATAATTTTGGGGGTTTCGTTGTTTGATTGGTTGTTTTTTTGTTTGTTTTAAATTTTGTTTCTATCAGCCCAAGAAACTCTGTGATCCTGCAGGTAGATTCCGCTCCCACTCCTACAGTAACCCCAAATAATCCTCAAATATAAGAATACTTTTCAGATTTTTCTGAAAATGAGGGAAATGAACAGAAAGATAATGGGTAAAAGAAGTGAAATGCCCTAGGAATTCTTCAGCTGAGACAAACATACCCGCCTGTAGATAAAAGTGACATTCTTCTTGTCAATAAATCACCAGCTTAATCCTTAGCTTGCTTTAATCAGTTCTGGAGGATTTCCACCAGGGCATAGCACACATGTTGATTCAAAGCTTGTTAATAAAATTTCTTGTTAATTCAACATTAATTAAATTGTAATGTGGACAATAATTTCTCTTCTGTAAATATAATTTCATTTTGTGATGTAAATGGAAAAGAGGAGCAACTGAGGATAAAGACTGACACTACGATGAATCTTAAGATAGAGAGAATGGCTTTTTGGCAGTTCTTCTGTCAGGAGGGTAACAAACTGTAACATTATGCTTTGCAACCTTGTTAAGCAGAAAGTTGTAAAGGAAACAGCATGGTTCTTTTTAAAAGAACCATACTTTACAATCAAAGAGAAGGTTGCTAAACACATGTAACTGATGATCTGAAACCAACTGTGAATAAAATGTCAATATTCCATTTTCATGTTTCACCAGTAGTGGGGAGTTTGCCTATTCCAATATTGCCAGGTTTAATCTGTGAAAAAAATAAATGAATAAAGAACAACTCTGTTTTCAACAATGATGTAGTTAACAAGGTATAAACGTGCAAAGGCAAGGTGGGAAGTGGTTTTCTGATTGTCAGAAAATTTCTGTGATTTAAAGAAAAGAGTAATGTCCTTTTTGGCTGTGCAATGGACATTTCTTTTGACATTTCTTCATTGAAGCCAGATTTCAGAGTACAATTCTGCCTTTACCATATTGTTATTTGGCCCTCCAAAAGGCAAATGTCCATATCTTCTACTTAGTGTTCGTAGCTCTCTCTTTCTTTTTTCATATGAACTCTACAATGTATTAATTTATGCTGTGAACATCCTATGTAATGCTTAGGTGTGTTAGCACTAACATGCCACTAACAGTAAAGAGTGAGGAAAAACATCTTCGTCGCAACTGTTTGATAGTGTTTTAGATTTGGCAGATTTTCTTTTTCATAAAGGATATTGCAATTTTTTTAAAAGATTTCTGAATCCCAAATGTTCCACACAGCTTTTCTGTTAGCTTCCCTGTGGACTGCAATACTGGTTCTTGAAGAAATAGTTTTTAACTTCCCTTTACAGATCTCAAAGCATCATATACTTGTTATCCATTATTTCTTGTTCTAAAACTGAGAATTTAAAGAGGGGAGGGAATTAGAAAATTAGTGGCAGGGTGATTCAGTAGAAATATGAAATTGAAAATCCAGATCACAGAATTTTTGATCTAAGAACTAACCTTGGATCATGCTACCTTTTATCTAAGAACAAGAGAGGTGAACTTTATTTCAAGACAGACCATCAGTGCTGGTTACAGGGCATGGGAACAAAAGAAAAAACACTGGAGAATAGGAACGCCATGACTGATTACAGAAAAGGAAAGGAAAGACTTTTTTTTTTCCAGCTGCAAATTGCTTGCTGACTGTGACTTTCAATAACACTTACCCATGACCCTGTCAGCTTTTAACTTTCACTTTTTATTTTAAAAAGAACAGATAAGTAACAGATATTACTCAGCTCTTGGTTTGGCTTTTTCAATAAGTGAGAGTTAAACTCCACTGCTGCTGCTGCTGTAAGTGCTATTGAAAACCATCAGCTTCAGTAATAAAACAAATCAGGTGGGAGCAGATGAGTGTGAAAAAAATGCCTGGAAACCTTGGTTTTTTATTAACCTTTTGTTGACATTAATACTCTGCAGTAGGAGATTCACACACTGGATGTACAGAAACACATTAAAGAATGCAGCATGTTTGCTTACACAGGAAAAGGTTAGAACTTAGAACTAGAGGTCTCTCCCAGGATTTGTCTTCAAATAAAAGCTACAGTCAAGCCTTTATGAATTTCCTTGACAAAAGTATGGACCAGTTGCAACAGGAGATGAAGGCAGCTGTTAAATGCTTAATACCAAATGTGCCTTTCTGGAAACCTCTGCTTAGCTGACTCCTGATAATCTCCATGCTGAGATTGCCCAAGATCCCCAGATTGCATACATCTTTACTACACTGCTCCAGATTCCTCCACAAGGATTTCATTACACACACACATCAACATCTCTGTTTTGACAGTGGAGCCATCAAACTGGAGACCTTCACTCTATATAAAGCCCTCATTGAGGGAAGAAGGATTCTGTGTTCCATCTGGTTTCAGGTGCATTAATGACTTTTATGCAGTAACTTCTGAAAGTAAAATGCACAAAATTTTCTGGGAATAGTCCTCAAATCTCAAGATTAAAAATTTCAGGCAGTTCTGCAAATATCAGGCTATAAAAATAAGGTGTTAATTATTGCTTGCTTATAAATCAGTGACTTTGGGACATTCTTCTGCACAGTATCAACAGTGGTGGCAAGTTCTTAAGTACAGTATACTATGGTTCTCAATCTCTTTTCAACAGGTAGGGAGAAGGAGTAAGGAAGATACTGGTATTCTCAGGTGGAAAAAGGAGCTGAATGTGACCTCCCAATAAAAGTGTTTTTCTTTCTCTTTGCTCACCTTCCTTTTTTAATGGTGTACTTTAAAAGAAAGTATTGAATTCTTTCATTAAAAATAAGACTCAGACATTGAAAGAAGAGTGTACTGCACAGGAACCCAACAGTTTACAGGCACATCAGCAGAGGCAATGGAATTCTGAGCACCACAGACACAAGCTACTGCTTTTTTCATGGCTGTGATTTAGCAAAAGACTCGAGTATATTCTGCCCCTATCCTGGGAAATTGTTTCAAGGGAAAAGAGACAAGACACAGTTAAAAAATGAGAACACATTCTTGCATGTTGCTTGCATGAGTCAATTTGACTGAAGGACTATAAGATGACCTTTGCATACATACATATAGTATTTTAGACCAGGGAAAGGTAATTCTGAGAGGTAATATTAAGTCATTATCTTATGTTCATCATTCGTGTAAGTAGCATTTGGCATCTTTACATGACTACAGGTGACTCAAAGCACTAGGTGGCTCAGGATGCTGGTTCTATTTCTTCCTCTGAGAAAATGTGAATTTTTTCTAACTTGTGAAAATATCCAAATATTTAGCTATGCTGCATGGGGTATCTGAACAATTGTGCTTAATGCTTTAGCACAAGGTATATAATATTAGCTGTTGTGCCTTTTAAATTGTTTACTGAATATGGCATAAATATGCAACAAGCAATGAATTATAGCATAGCCAACTACAGCTTTTCTTTTATCTTCTTGTGCTCTTTTTATATTACCAAAGAGGCAGTAGTTGCTTAAGTAAATACTCTCCTCACAGCTTAGCTGCTTCTCTGTTTGCTACAATAATGCCAATAGTTAATCCTCAACAGATGAGACCACATCTCCTATCTGTAACCATAGTATTAACTACAGAGATGAGAAAGCTGAAGAAGCACAGGTTGATCTAATTTAGATGATCATTAAGTACTGAAACTTGTTCAAGTGTCATTGTACACCTAATTTAATAGACTTAATTTTACATTTTAAAAAGAAATTTGTGCATGAGAAACATGGCAGTCTGAAACTTGAGAGTTTGGTCTACATAGGTATGACAATAATGATACCAATTTTTTTTGATTGCCTGATAGAGGAGAAAAATGATGTAGTAGCTGAATGGTGTCCCAGCCAAGCGGACTGAAGTTGCACTGTTGATGATCTCAGCCTGCACTCTGAGCAGGCTGGGTCTATATGTTCACTTCTTACAAACCACAGGAAAATAGTCCAGTTTTTTTCTTCTGACAACTGCTAAACTTTAGGATACCCATAGTTCAGTTTTCTACCTCCATTCCTCTCTCATATACCCTTCCAGAAAAAAATATCTATATTTAGGCCTGTAATTTGGGAGTAAACATTCCTGGAAGGTTTTGTAGCTCACATATACTGGAAGTGGGTTGAGCATCATTCAAGCTTGAATTGCTGTAACTGTCCTGGAAAATGAAGACACTCCAATTAGGTCACATAACTTTGAGACATCCCTTTGCATGGTGGTGAATGCTTGTCTTTGTTATTGCTTCTTTAAAACGAAACAAAACCTTTCACCTATCTGATGCTGACTATTCAGCAAGTCAAAAAGAGTAAACTAAGGGGTTGCAGAGGAGCAGGGCGGTACTTATGTCAGCATATATGGCAAGAAAGATTGGAGAAATCCTGTAACAGCTACCTCGGACATATCTGCCTGAGGAATGAAAGATCTTTCTTAGGAATAAATTTCCTTTTATTTTTCTCTACTTTTTTAGAGAAAGCTGAGTTTAAGGCAGTTTCTAATTAAGAGTCTTAGTCACGTATCTCTATCCAATAATTCATAAGTTATTTTTTTGAAAAGAACAATGTGTGTTGTTTATCTGTCTCTATGTCACCAAACATATTGCATATGACATGAATTTTTAAGATAACTTTATTTAAGAAGAATTAAAAAGCAATAAATTGTTAATGTTCACCTTGTCTAAAAGTACATTAAAAGCAAATGCAGTACTTTCATGCATAGTATATAATTTGTTACACATTCATTCTCTTTCAATATTGCAGCACATACTATTACTTATTTATTCAAAAGCATTTTCTCTGATTTAGCTTTAGAAACTTTTTCTGAAGTGCAAAAGGTAGCTATATGCATCCTTTGATGGAGTTTTTACCATTCATCTGTATTTTGCTTTATTATTTTCTTGGTGCCATGAAACAGTCATGACATGTGCATATACCCATGGAAACTGGCCAGGGAAGCAATGCTCTTACTCAGTTCAGGGTTCAGATTTAGACTCACAAGTGTTAGCTGGGAACTTGTAAACATTTCTCACTGTTTTTTGGACATAAATGGTGGGAATTCTCTTGAGATTAGTGTTTCTTATGAGGTGACTGCCAGTTTGGTCTGAAATCCTGTTAGTATGATTGTTCTCACATGATTGCTGTCATGTTCAAAGTAAAGAAGAGAAACTCATATCCCTTCTAGTCATAGCCATGGTGATACATCAGCTCAACAGCCCCTTGCTGACATTTGGAACAGTTGGGTGGGAGGTTCCATTTGCCCCATCTCTAATTTAGGCTAAATGAAATCAATTGAAAATGTACTTGATCTCTAGAAACAGGAAATTTTTCTTCCTCATGGGTGGAAAAAAGAAAAGAAGCCTGGTTCTGACTGGTAATTTATTGATATTAGATGTTAAAGGCAATATTTTATTACTGTTTGGGCAAATGTTCTTAAAATTAGACACTACTCTTCTCTCTGAGTAAATGGTGGCTACCTAAGTGCAAAATATGATTGCCATATTGGAGAGTACACAACTGGGAACAGAAAGGACAGCAAGATTAATGAGATTTAGAGCTTGTTTATACTACCTAACTACTCTAACTCACATTCCATAATAAAAGAAAGAAAGAGGTGTTGAAAGACCAAAGATAATTCTTTCTGCCTGGAGTGTTCTGAGGTTAGTATAACAATTCAGCTGAAAACAAAAAAGTGTTACTAAACAAACTCGGAGGCTGTGACAAAGTCTGTGTTTTCTCCGCTCAATATACATTTTACTGAGCTTCCATTCCTCCTCCACCCCCCCATTTTCTTATAAATTTTAAATTCCCATTTACTGCAAGTAAATTAGAGAGATCATTTCTCTTTTACAGTCCATGACAGTATAGCAACTGTTCCAGTTTTATAGCTCCATGTCCCGGAGGACCCTTGAAGCTGAGCATTTATATTGTTTAAAAGTTGGCTTTGGATAGCATGAGACAACATGCTATAGCTAGGATCACACTGGCTTTCCCTTAAGGAAATAGAACAAAAGTCTTGACTGCTGTACTCATAGTTGCCTTGCTATAACATAGTTCTATTTTTAATGAGATGATTACCTTATAGTTTAAACCTGAAATGAATGATTTAAAATTATTTACAAATTTCTTTGTGTACAATATTTGTGTATGATATATAATAGCACACATATGTGTGCAAATCTTTTTAAAACAAAAAATATTCCATTCTCTAACAGCACTGCACACAAGAAGTATTTAATAACACACACTTTGAAAAAGCTCCATTTGTCTTAGTTTAAGAAGCTGTTCTCTTAAGAGTAAGAGTAAGGAAATCTTGACTCCTGATTAAATATTTACATGTGTCTGGCCAATAGGTCATACTCTGAATAAGCTTTTATAACTTAGTTATTAAATTGCAATTCAGCAATCAAACATTTTTGCACTACATCCATTGGTATTCAGGGCAACAAATAATAAAATCTTAATAAATGAGACCTATTGTGTGGGCTTATGAGGCTGTCAAGAGGACAAGAGGGGGCACAGAGGAGAGAGCCTTGGCCATCTTTATGTTTTAAATTCAAACTGAAACACAAAAAGAAGCAAACATTCTAACATTCTTGTTTCTGTGCATATCCTTCATAGTGGATATGTGTATCATCAAAGCATATAAATCTTTTCATGAGAGTTAGAAATGTGAAAGATTCCATACTGAAGCTATCACATTTTTTTATCTTTTTGTAGCAATATATTTTTGTTTTAGAATTGTAAAAGGACAGCAAAATTTTTTTCCCCAATGGATTTATGTTGTGCTAACTTTGAAATAATCACAGCGTCTATTCTTTTCCTTAGAGATTATCATATGGCATATGTTCTGAGCTAAAAGCATTAATCTTTAAATCTATAAAAGGTTGAGAAACAATGTATTTAATGCACACAGTAGCTCTCAAACCTGCAACATCAGCGAGCGGGAGTTTGCCTTCCAAGGACTTAGTGCTCTTAACTCCCTTTTCAGTGAATGCAAGTTGTATAAACTGGGCACTCCAGAGTGGTTTCCAGCGCACCTTGCAAGGACCAGCTCCCTAAAGAAGCATATTCATAGTACTGAGCCAAGGATGGCACTGGTAGAAATTCTTGCACGTTCTTGGCTTTCATTCTTTCGCTGCCATGGCACACTGATTAGCAGAACACTGCTTTAAAGTGAGCCATCAATCAGTGTGACTGTTTCTCAGTCTGACTCTGTTTATTAGTGAGCTAAGGAAGTATGTGGCATAATGACAGATGTACTACTATTCTGTATATTTTTTTTTTGGTGAAGATCAGTTAATACATTTGACAAGCAAGGCCATTTTGAAACCATTGAAGTAGGAGTACTCAGAAGAGATATTGTTGAGCTTTAAAGGCATGCATGCATATGCAGAAATAACATCTCCCTTCTAAAAATACTTGGTCTACAAGCCTATTGTGTAGGTATAGCCAGAGTCGTATTTAACAAATAAAAAAAAATAAAAGGTTTTCAGTATTCCTTGCCTATGAACCAGAGTCCAGATGGGGAGATGCTGTTGTTGCTTTTGAATCAACAGGAGTATGCTCTCAATTTTAACCACCTAGCCAGACAGCAGAGTCTCATATGTGTGGCTGAAAGCTGAATAAAAGGCAAGCCCCAGACTTTCATAATCATTTAGGGTTTTTTTTGGGCAGGTTAACCACAAATGTATGGAAATGTTCATAGAAGAAGCATGGCTACAGGAAGGCTTTTCTTTTTTTCTTCTTTTTTTTTTTTTTCTGAGGCTAGTAAAGTAATTCTAAAATTATAAACAGTATACCTGTGTAAAAGCATATGTTATAAGTTAGTTTTATTTGCATTCAGATATAGTTGGCAAAATGGTGGACCTTTATGTAAATTAGATCCTTATATTTTTAAAGTTGTTATGGATCTTCTCCAGCACATTTGTCACTGAAATAAAAAAAAAAAAATAAACAATTATTTCAGTGAAACATAGCTGGAAAGAAATGAAACTTGTACTCTTTTTCAGAACAAAAGTGTCATTCCTTGAATTCCTGTAGTGATTAGTATTGTTTAAATAGTTGATGAAGCACAGAGACAGACTGGATTAAAATGCACAACACATAACCAGGAATGTATGCTGCATATTTTAGAATAGAAAGTTCAGGCATAATGGTAGCTTACAGCAGGTTTGTGATAGTCCAGCCCCACAATTCTTGAAACAGACTTTGACAAGAGGCAGGGCTAAAAGAGCTGAATGCTCTGTTGAGCTGTCTAGATGTGTGTGTTACCTGCATCTTTATTCTTTCAAAAAATGACTTTCTGAGAGAGGTCTATGAGAAAAATTCCATGAGTTTGTTATTTATGAGACATAGCCTAAAAAATTTTCCTTTCCTCCAATACCTGAAAGTGTTTTGAAACTGTTATTCAGCAATTGTGAGACAATGTTTAAAATTATACCTTAACTTATGAAAACTGATTTTCATATCTTTTTAATTTCATATATATAGTAAAAAGTCAATAGTATTCCAAAGCACTTTGGGTAAGGAAACGATTTATTCTGTTTTCTGTTGTTTCTTTTTTCCCTACTTTACCTCCTCACTTTTTCATGTAGAATGACGCAGTAATTCAGGGAATGGAAGCAGTCTTAGAAAGTCTTCAGTTCAACCTCTTCCTCAAAGCAGGGTCAGCTATGAGATAAAACTGAGTTGCTCAGGACTTTACCTATGCAGGTCTTGAAAACTTCCAAGGATGGAGATGATACCAACTCTATGGGCAACCTTCTTCCCTGCTAGACTGTCCTCATAAAGAAAAAGCTTTACTGATCTTCAGCCAGAATCTCTTGCTTCAGCTTGCTGTCATCCTTCTACCAGACATCACTGTAAAGGTCCTGGCTAGGTTTTCTCAATAAATTCCTCAAATGTATTGAAAGGCTGCTATTAGGCCTCCATTAAGCTTCCCAAGAAAAGGATAGCACAGCCTATTGATTTGTTGCCCTGTCCATGATTAAAATAACACAGCTAGATAAAATTCATGTAAAGAAACAAAGCCCTTAGCTATGTTATTAATTATTTATTTCATTGCTTGCATGCTGGGAGACAATATTCTGAACACATCTCATATTCTTACTTTGGCTAAGAACGCTTAAGAGGACTGTAGCAATCATTTAAGAGTATTGAACAGCGTAAAATTAAAACACGGAAAAAGAGCTATTTAGGATAATCCAGTGGATCTAACTGAGTGTGATGGCGCACTATACAAAGAAAAATTAGACTGACAATTAGCTCAATTTCTTGAATAATTTAAATCTAGTCTAGATACCTCAGTCAAGAACATCCTGTAGACCTGCAGTAGAGTGAACACAACTGAATAAAGGGGGTTTGCAGCTCTTCTTGTTTTATCACCATCCTGATGTGTATGGCAATATTCAGGTGTACATTGAATGTATTAAAATACATATGTTAAAAAATATAATTCCCAAAAGAAAAGTTAGAAAAATATCCTGCATATCTTTTGTAACATAGAAGCTCTCTCAAGTACTGAAAAATTGATCTAGAGCCTTCTGAAGTCTTGTGAAGACTAGTTGCTTATACAGACAGTCCTGATGGAAATCTTTTTTGATTTGCCTCTGGCAACAGTCTTATCCCTTAGTTAAGTTTGCATAGTGTCTCATCAGATGGATTCTGTCAGTAAGCAGGGTGGATAAAAGATAACTTAAAAGCAGAGAAGCAAAGCAGAGCAAAGAAAGAGGAGGAACAGGGTGACTGCAAGGTTTTGGAGTGAGCAAGTGAGAATTTTTATGAGAAGAGACAAAATATGGTAAGATCGGGGTAAAAGAACACTAGAGACTGGAAAAGAAATGGTGAAAGATGACATGGAAAGGCTCTTCTATCATCTTTTTACCTCCTCATTAAAATATTCTGAGACTCATAATTGTTATTAAACTTTTCTTTGGTAAATAATTATCTTTTCATGTTTGTAGGTTCCTCCCAGCATATGGTGGCCACCTCCTTTATCTTCTAGGACCATTACTGAAGAAAGCAGAAAGAGAAATTTGAGAAACAAACATGTTTTATGGGAAATATAATGCTCTGGAGGGCTAATGCAGGGAAAAGGAAGATAATGCTTGTGCAAATCTGTTTGCAAACCAGAAATAATCTCAGGACTCATTAGGGAACCCAGGGAGATGTAACATTTTATTACACCAGCAAAGCCTATTTCTCTCACTGCATTTTACCAACTTTCTACCCCAAAATTCTTCTATAGCTTCTGAAATGTCTACCCTCAATAATAAATAAAAGAAACACTGAAGCTTTCTCATATACTTAAAATTCTCTCAATGTTTCTTAGACATGTCTTGAAAAATTGGTCTACTGCATTCCAAAGAGTAATAAACATTGCAAACAAAATGCTTGTTTCAGAAATTCTTTTAATTAAGGTCTTTATTTAGGAGACATATTTAATGTTGTGTTGTTTTGCTTGTTGGACTTGCTTTTTGTGCATTAGGGATGATTTATGAACAAAATAAAAAAGTGCACTAAACGCTAGAGCACATGTGTGTTCAAGCAAGCCACCAAAATTGGAATTTAAACTTGTCTTGGAAATTACTTAATTTCTCATGTATAAGGGGATAATAGTATAGATTTAGTAAGACCATATTTTTGCAATGCTTTGTCCAGTTCTGGTGTCTAGACTTGAAAAAGCTGTTGCAAAATTGGAAATGTTTCAGAAAATTCTTGGAAGAAATATTTGACTTCTCTAAAGCTGCCCAACATTAGAAACTAGAACTAATAAAACTTCTTCCCCCAGAGCAGTTGATGGGAAATGCTGATATGATGATTTTTCTGAGCTAATTTAGTTCAGTTCCCACCTACAGAGTTATTCTGTTATGTTTTAAATTGGACAGTTACATGCTATTTTTTCACCTTAAAATTGTCTGACTCACTGCACAGGCTAACTAGTACTTACTTTATGCACACAGAAGTATTTTGCATTTTCCACACTGTGGCTTTACAGTATGATATTGCATACTATTCAAATCCTATGCTCAAAAGTTGAATCAATGGACATAAATGATGGGTGCTTTTGTTTAACTCACCACAGTAGTGTATAAGTACTTGACAAAAATTAATTTCACAACCCTGTAAAGCCAGAAGTGGATGGTACTATACTTTTTGAGATACACTAATGAAGTGCCAAAGACACATAATTGTTCACGCTGCCCTGTGTCCTCATGTTCCTAGAGTGTTGGTGTTTACATGTAACATTGTATGTTCAAATTTTTTCTCTCATTGTCTTTGGTTGTATTGGGAAATACTGCACATTTCTGCATTTGAGACCCACAGCTTCAGAAAACAACTACAGAATTATTAAGGACTTTGAAATAATTACATCCTTGGAGATATTCTAATCCTGACTGGACATGAGCCTGAACAACTTGCTTTAGATGACTCTGCTTGAGAAGGAAGGTTGGACTAGATGATCTCCAGCGATCTCTGCCAAAACAAACTATTCTGCGATCCTACGATTCATTGTAGCCATGAATTCCTTCAGTTCCTCAGACCTTCATCTCATCTAGTGACACAGCATAATCCAGCAGCCTTCTGCAGTGTGAAGCAAGAAGTCAGACTTTTTATGCAATGGAACATCATTTATTTTCTTACATTCTTTTTCAGGAAAGCCTAAACTTTCCATAAAAGTTTGATCCTGAGTCAAATAGATTCTGTGTAAAATGGATAACTTTTAGTAAAGACAGAAGTAAATATAACCACGCTGTTCTGAGTGAAAAAGATCAAATTGCCTTAAAGGTATCAGGCAGTCCTGGAACTCTCTAACCACAAGGTTTGACAGCATCTACATGAAGACAAGATTTCTCTTTAAATGAGAGAAAGCATAATGAGAGCCATGAGACACAAACTGGAATTAAAAAAGGCAAAAAACTCAAGCTAAAGATAAGGTGCATGTTTTAACAAATGTAGCTTTTAATAGATTTTTTTTTTCATTTACTTGTAATTTCAAGTCAAATTTTGATGTTTTAAACACATACGTTCCAAGTTGAATAGAATTCTCACTGATATCAGTTTCATGGACTGAAAGTTAGGGCCTGCACTATGCAGAAGGTTGAATTAAATTATTATCATGGTCTTGCCTGGCTTCAAATTCTGTGTTTATGAAGATATCTCGCTAGAGAATTTAGAAGTCATGACTTAAATCTGCAATTAATACCACTTTAAGCAAAACTGTAACACTGGGTTTGATTTCCTTAAGACTTATGAAAGATAAGAGGTTAAACAACGACAGCAGCACTATTTTAAGAATAAGTCTCAGCCATAGTCTCAGGTTCTGGGATAACTTCCAAATACCACTCATATTAGATAAGATGACCCTAACTGTTGCTTAGGTTATTTCAACTTTCTGAAGTTCCACTTGGTTTATACTAACTAGAAGTGTAGACCTGTTACAGATAATTCTGGATGATGACTAAAAAATCAGTATAGTAGGGTAACATTTCTCAGAGGTTTAATTTTTTCCTATCATGAGTATCTGTAATTCCTTTCGAAATTTAAAAAAAAAAAAGTTGAAAAAGAAACAAAAGGAGCAGTTTTAATTGACAAAGGATGGAATTTTCTGTTCTATCAGGAAACAGTTCCTACTTCAAAATACTGATTTGTTTTTCTTCTTTGATTTTCTCTTTGCTTTGATATTATGGTCCACTACCCAGTGATTCAATAAACTGAGTTTGCTTTTGCTATGTCTTTTCTGTATATCTGATGAATATTTGTTTTGAATAAAATTGCCTTCAGTCTTATTTTCTCATTAGGAGAAAATGAAGATAAGCTTAAGAAGGATAATCAATCAAAGAAACACTTTTCATCCTAATGAGGAGCATAGTCCAAACCTCATCATGAAAGAGGCAAAGATTGGCCTTGGATGTGCAAGTAATCTGCTGCAGCCCAGTTGCAACAGAGTCCCTACAAATGTGCTATACACATTTGAATAAGAGCAAGTATGTCTGTATTAGCTGAATTTAATGTTATCTGTAAAGATCCACAGTTTGTCTTGTCAAGGACATCCTGATTAATCACCATGACAGATGGAAGTGCTGTGCAGAAACCATTACTTTAGGATGAAACCCTTTATATCCATTAGTCCTCTCAAGTGAGTTACAAGTATCTGATAATTTTTGCACACAGATGCTATTATTAAAAAAATTAATAAATGTATTAGAAATAAGAGACTGTGACTATGACAAAGAGATTGAAGGAAAGAATGGAAGTCCTACCTGTCAGTTCCATGGACCAGCTGCACCTGGTTTTAATTAAAGAGAAATTGACTTTTATTGTGATATTTGGGGAACTAATATTTTGCTAAGATCCAAATTCATTTACAATATTAGCAGATTAAGTAAATCCAAATTGGATTGAATTCTTTTCTCTTGGTTCATGGGTGTGCTGATTAGTCTTGTTTCAAGTCCGGTCCAGTGTCTGAATATCTGAATTATGGTTCTAGTGCTATATGGCAAACTGTGATCTTTGCAAATGCTCATTTAAGGAAAGAAGGGCTAAATACAAGGGCAAGAAAACATACTTCTAAATGAGAAGTATTTATGCAGTTGTTAAGAGTATCCAACCGTGTTAACCATTCCTGAATTTGAAAGATAAACCTCCAGATCTTTATTTTATTACATCACCCTATTGCATATAGAGTCATATAAATTACTAAATCTTAAGTGAAACCCACATATATTAAGCACATCTGGGGGACTGTATTCACAGACTTTGGTTCAGATTAATTCATGCACCTTACAAATATTTAAGCAATGCTTTTGCACTTCCCCAGGCTTTGCATCACTTTTTTCATCATCCCCATCTCTCAGATCTCTCTTCTGCATGATTCCTTACTGGTTACACCATCATTTCCTATATTACAGTTTTACTTTCAGTAAGTTCCTTGAAGAAAATAATATATTCTTCTGTTTAAGAAGCAGTACACCTTGGAGCTTCAGGCTCTAGCACTGGGGATGGTATGTGTAGGATAAATTAAAGGGAAAAAAAAAAAAAAAGGAAGTAATACTAAAGTACTAAAAATTGCTAAAAATGCAATTTTGGGGGATAACATATTTCTGCAAATGGCTAACGGGCTAACTGCTCTCAAACTCATAGAAATTGTAAGCATTTGCAGAACTTACTCAGTTCTGAGATCCTATCTATCTCGTGTCACAGACCACTTAATATCGTCTCATCTACAGTTTTGCAGGACAGTTCTGCAGCACACCTGCATTCACATTTAGGACCAATCTTGGGTACATTGTTATGTAGTATTGGCCACATATTCTTCAAACTATATTGTGTCTATAGGTCTTGAAGCAATTTTGTTCGTTGCCTTTCTGAGGCAGTTTTCATGAAGAAATCAGTTTTGGCTTTCCTTTCATTGCAATAACTTCAAAACATAACTTATCTTAATACGTATCCACAGTTTTTCTAATTCACCCTGTATGAGGTGGATTTTTTATCTACAAGATAAAAAATGAAGATGTGTAAATACAGCCATATATGCAGGAAGTAAGATTCTGCTGGGCAGCACAGGAAAGTTGGATACTGTGGGTCTAGAAAGACCATTGCTGACCAGAATTGTCAGCTTGGCCAAGATGGTCAGCCCGGCTGCCTGTCTGGTTTCCTGGTCTTTTCAGTGAAATTGTTCCATTCCCTCAAAACATTCGATTCTCAGCACCGGCACTGCAGAAGGGAAAACCTTTTTTTAAATGACACCAACTTTACGCAGCAGCATATGGTTAATAGGTCTTCTGTGACACATTTGCATCTAAATCTATTTTATTGATGAATAATTTTATTTTCAAGATGAAGTTAAGCAGAAATTAGAGCGTGAAAAATTTAAATGAAAAGTAAAAATCTAGAATGATATTGCCCGAATCTGGGCATCAGTTAAAATATTAGTAAGGTAGGACAATTGTATTAATTTAGTATAAAAGCTGATCACTGAGTGCATCACAGATATTTTTTCATTTTCACCTACTACTCATAAGTGGAATTTCCTTGCTATATGTGTTGTGTTATTTGAACGAAAAAATTCCGTTCTTGTCTTCCACTGCTAGTTTCTGAGTTATTTTTTTCACTACCTGTTTCCCCTCATTATTTTGTATGGTCTTTAATTCATTTGTACATTTCAGATTGTACAGCTGCAGGGTACTCCTCTTTTCTATGCTTTGGTTGCAATTAATGCAACGTCCATCTCCACTGCCATATATTACTCTATCTTCATCGCTTGGTAGCTTATTTACCCCTGAGAATATATTAACTAATCTGACAACTATTTCCTTCTGACATTAAGCATCCTGATGTTTTTTTCCCTTTTCAATCTCAATTTATTTCTAATTATAAACCTTAATTAGATCATGGTTCCTACTGCTTAGGTACTTTTTAATTTGCTACATCTTTAATTGCTTTCTGTTGTACTTAAAGGGAGTTAATCTTTTTCTTTCAGCTTCTCTAGAAAATAAAACCTCACATAGTTCAGAATACTATCAAAAGAGAGGCTAATAAATCATGGTTTTGCTGGTTAGGTATTTGAGTTTAACCTCAAAATGTGTGATATTAAAAATCATGTATCTCAGGAATAACTCCATCACAGCCCTTTATACAAGTGGTTTGAGAATTCCAATGAGGGATAGGATATTTGGAGATTGTTCCTGCCAGGAGAAATCAGGAATAAGGGTGTGTATTTGAGTCTGGGAAAAAGGAATAGGAAGAGGAGGGAAAGGTGCTTCAGGTTTTGTCTTTGCTTCCCCTAATCCAAATCTATTTGAACTGGCAATAAATTAAATTAATTTTCCCCAAGTCAAGCCTTTTTTGCCTGTGATGGTAACAGACAAATAACCTCCCTGTCTTTATCCTGACCCATGAGCTCTTCAATCTTATGTTCTCTCTCTGTCTGGTTGAGGAGCAGGGCTGAGAGGATAGTTAGGTGTCTGGCAGCCAACCAAAGTTAACACATCACAGGGTGTCAGTTCTTATGTAGGGATTGAAGAGCAGTGTACTTATGCTAAAATATATACTGAAACATAGTAACCAAATCCATAATGTAGCAGGTTTCTCTTCCATTTTCATCATTGCTCTGATTTTAGTCCTTTGAATACCAAGTGACAGGAGCAACCTTTGGATAATACTCATTGTTAGTGAGAATCATAAATCTACTGAGCTTAGTTTTACTTAAAACTTTTGCACAGCAACACTTATACAAACAAATACTAAAATTAATACAGCACCATCACATTTGGGAAAGAGTTTTGTTACAGAGTTTACAGGCAGGGAAATTGAGTTTAACACGCATTTTCATTTGTGATGCAGTGGCAGAAAGGAATGAATATGCTGTTTTCTTAGTCTTGTAGGATATTTTAAAGATGTTCTGAATTTCAAGTTCTATTCATACAGAATCTTCTGCAACACCTTGTTTGCTTCAGCTCTTCATTGAAAACTGCATTCCTTAGTATAAATGCTAAAAGGCGTTATTTGGTCTTCTTCAAGTAAATATAGCCATCCCATTTCATCAGTCTTCTTCCTCTTGTTTATTATCTTGGAAGAGCCTTTGGATATTCTCTGATTAGGTAGATCCAGGTTCACGGAGAGTGAGTCACATTAAATGCTTGATGCTAAAACTGTAAAGTTTATTTTTCATAAGAAAAAAAAGAAGAAAACCAAAACAAATTAAGAAGAATGTACCTTAGGATGTCTTATCTGGTTAACCACCTCTCATAACCTTAGACTATAACACTGCATTACACTGACTTGACAAAAACTGCCTACATCTTTTCTCCTTTGTGGCATAGCTTTTAGCTTTGTTGTTCTGATATCAATACCAGATAGATATAAATGATGCAATTGTCCTGCAGAACAGCCTCATGACTGCTGGCATTTATTTTGCTTCCTTTTCCCCTCCCCCTTCCCCCCCCATCTTGTTCGTTCTTCTTCTGAATTAAAAGTTTCCACCAGTCAGCCAGCAACGGGGAAAATTTCCAGTGTTAACATGCATCCCAAAAAAAAAAAAGGAACAAAACCTTGGTGCCTGTTGAGGAAAACATTGTCTTGTAAATGATTGTGGCCAATTAGAAGAATTTCATATTGCAATAGAATAGTAGTGCTTCATTTCAATGCTTGTTAGCATTTGATGATGGTAAGGTGTTGTGCTTATAGGCATAGCATTCTTTTCTGCTGTTATTCTGCTTTTGAATATTCTACATCTATGGCATTCCCAACAGGTTAAAGTAAATAATACTTAAAATTTTGTTCCTTAGGGTAGCAGTTAAAAATCTGCTTATAAATTTTGAAGTATTAACAGACTAATAACCAGTTTGTGGAAATTAATTAGAAAGACATTTCAAATGGTTAAAAGGACGCCATTTAAATCTGTTAGGTAATTATTTTGTGTCATGTGGTTTTCAAGTAAAACAGGCCTAAAGTCTACTTACTAAAGTTGCAGAAATGCTGACTTCAGAATTCAATTATCAATATGGAAAGGACACCATTTTAACAGTAAGAAAACAGTAAGAAAATGAATGTAAGACTCAGTTCTCTGTTGATATAAATTGGTTTCACACTATGGGAGTCAATATGATGATCTATTTCAGGCAATGGTCCAAACCAAAAAGTTTTCATAGTCCCAATACGAGAGGTTTATTCAAAACTGAAATATCTGGTTTTACATGAACCATAGCATCAGAAGCCTTGGCCTCTTCCACCCACTTATGAATTCCCATTTTTAATTCTAGCAGTGGTGGCTCAGTAAATGTCCTGAGAACCACCCATTGTGATCTGCCTCAGCAGGTTTCTTCTGGGCTATCAAAGATGTGGTCAGACCCTGCTGTCTTTGTCTGCCACTGCAGAGGTGCCTGCTGTCTGGGGCTGTGGTGTGCTTAGATTGTCTTTCCTAAGTAAAATCTGAATGTGTGTCCAAAGAAGAACTTGGTCTTCTTGTATCCAGAGCCATGAAAGAAAAATTAAGAGTTAATTGGCAAGATCCTGGCTGTTCCCAAAGTTTATTGGATCTGAGAACTGAATCCACGTGCACATTATTCTTACAGTAAAGTCCTGTTCATGAAAAAATGACTTGAGGAAAGATTGCTCCTAAGTTTTAAATTTCTTTTGGTCTTGTTGGATGTATAGTTTTAGCTCCTAGGTTTTGTTCTTTAGTCACATGATTCCTTCTCATGTTGCTGCCAAAGGAAGCTAATGCGACAGGTCAAAAAGAAACATGATATAAGGTAACTATATATGGGCAGAGAAGAGATTGAGAGCAGCCCTGCAGAGAAGGACTTGGGGGTGTTGGTCGATGGAAAAATGAACATGAGC
>JAOEHX010035984.1:21381-39958 GCA_025448015.1 Bolborhynchus lineola
ATTGGATATGAGGAAAAAATTCTTTACTGTAAGGGTGGTGAGGCACTGGAATGGGTTGCCCAGGGAAGTTGTGAGTGTTCCATCACTGGCAGTGCTCAATTCAAGGTTGGACATAGCCTTTGGTAGTATAGTTTAGTGTGAGGTGTCCCTGCCCATGGTAGAGGGGTTGTAACTAGATGATCTTAAGGTCCTTTCCAACCCCAACTATTCTATGATACTATTATTCTATGTCAGCAGGGCCACCTGGAAGGCAGTGCTGCAGCAGATCTGCTCATAGTGAGATGCTAAAACTCAACAGCAGAGGTTGGGCTGGATGCTTGAAACATCAACTTATTCAGCAAGGGAAAGAGAAACATCTTCTCAAGTGATCTGCATCAACCCCATTCTAACTCTGCACTGGCAAATGGCTGGCACAAATGTGGCCAAGCCACATGGAAGAAAAGTTACAGTAGGTGTGCTGTGTGAGCCCAGCAGTATTACTTCTGGCATCCCCCTTTCTCTTCTTGTCTTTATGCTACCAGGGAGAAGCTGGAAAGCTGGGAGCAAAACCCAAAAGGCAAGTGATTAAAGGCAGTCATAGAGGTGCACCTCCTACCAAAGCCTGAGAGCTGAAGAGCCACAGAAGATTGAAGTGCTTGTGGCTGTGACATTCTTGAGGAATGTAAGCAGCAAGGTTAGCAAAATTTGGCAAGACTGACCCCTATAAACTATCACTTAGGTATCAGGAGGAAAAGTTTCCTGGACATCAGTTTGCTGGTGCCTATTCAGGCAAAACATGAAGGAAATGGCTAATGTTATTTCGGATTCTTTCCACTAACTCAACAAACCAGTAAGAATTTATTACAAGAGAATACTGAATAGGAGAAGGAGTGGGTAAAACTACTATGTGCCATGTAGCAAACATGCTTTTATGGACATGTCTACAAGGATGCTAGTGTTCATGTGGACATTAAGTCCATCTGCAATTGCAGGTGGTATGGAAAATTGCAGTTTGATATGGAAAAACATCAGGGAAAGTGTTTTCCTGTCTTATGGCATTTGCAGGCAGAAAGGCAGGGAGGGTGCATGCACTCCGAGGCTGATGACTGCAGCAGGAGCTGACAGCTGAAGAGCAGCTGACTTTTCAAGAGAATGCCTTGCATCGCTGGGTGATGGAGACGACTTGTCTCCATCCTTGTTGTCTATGATGTCTTTAGAAATGGGGCTTCAGGTTGCTGGGAGGCCCAGATTTTATAGCTTTATGTAGGTCAACATCATTCTCTTTTGTCTAATAAGTAGGAAAGACAAGGGCATGAAGCCCTAAGTACCAACACTTCTAGTGCTGCTATTTCTTGGCACTAGGGTGGGAAATGGTGACACAGCTGTATCCCATTCCTTTCCTTTTCTGCAACCACATCAGTGCACTGCCATGCATGAATATGAAAGCCAAGCATGCAGAGGATGTCTGTGTGTGTGGGTAGGTTTGTGAGTACATGTCTGCTGGTGCAGGTAATCCCAGAGCACTGTAAAGGCTCTGGGGCAACTCATGCTTGCCACCACTGGGGTTTTGTTGTACAAGCAGTGCAGGACCAGGACCAGCGATGGGAGAGAATCTCTTGAAAACTGTCAGTTTCTTGTGGTGGGTCAAAGCTCGTCAGACTGCAAATGCTGGCATTAAAGACACGGCAGGGACATTCTGGCTTTGCTTTAATTAGTGAGATGGCAGCCTTGGGCTTGGGGGGAATTTGAAAGGTCCATTGATGTGTGAAAGTCATGTCAGGTAATACTTATGAGCCTAAGTGTCTCATGCTAAGGTCCTAAGTAGCACTGGACCAGTCTGTGTTTGATGTAACCACTGCTCGAATGTCCCAGATAACCCCTTCCCACAGCAGGAAGGGCACATGCTGAGCACCTTTGCAAACCTTTGCAGTCAGCTGAGAGGAGCTGAAATGGCACTAGGAGCTCAGAGCTATGCAGGAGAATGGGCGGCAGCCATGCTGCTTAGCTGGTATTTTCACTATTTTTCATTGAATCCCAGACTGGTTTGGGTTGGAAGGGACCTTAAAGCTCATCCAGTTCCAACTCTGCCATGGGCAGGGACACCTTCCACCAGACCAGGTTGCTCCAAGCCCCGTCCAACCTGGCCTTGAACACTGCCAGGGATAGGGCAGCCACAGCTTCTCTGGCAACCTGTGCCAGGGCTTCACCACCGTTACAGGGAAGAACTTCTTCCTCAGATCCCATCTAAATCTCTCCTCCATCAGTTTAAAGCCATTCCCCCATGTCCTGTCCCTACCTACCCTTCTCAAAAATTCTCTCCAGCTTTCTTGTAACCTCCCTTTAGGCCCTGGAAGCTGCTCTAAGGTCTCTCTGAAGCCTTCTCTTCTTCAGGCTGAAGAAGCCCAGCTTTCTCAGCCTGTATTCTACGTTATCATTAAAAACCCAAAACTTTTTGCTCTTTAACAACACTGAAGATGCGTAACAAAACTCAAGAGCAGATGTTCACAGAAAAAGACAGCTTTGGGAGTGAACCAGGAAGCTTGTTTTGGGGATCCCTGGTGAGCATGTGCTTCAGAATCCTGAGGAGACACCTGCAGGTCCTGCAGCAGCGTCCACAAGACATTCCCTGCTCCACACCTGTGTCTGGGAGACAATGGGAATCAAAACCCAGTAAAAAATTATGGCAAAGTGCAACATTTCCTGTGCTGGGTACTGCAGTAACACAGCTAAATGTCTGGAAATGCCACTGTGATGTTAGAGCCAAGCCTTAGTGGGGCATTGTTGAAGCAGGCTCCTTGTGGGGACAGAGAGGCAGGCAGGCAGCCTCCCAGGTGTAGGAGTACCCATGCCCAATGTCACAGCACTAGAGAACAAAACTCTTCAGGCAGCATGACGTCTGTCAGAGCTGTGTGGGCTGCTGCCTTTGGGTCAGTTGTCACCCCGGTCCCACAGCTTGCAAGTCACACAAACACATGGCAGTGTTTATCAGCAGTTAAATACTAGAGTGTTTATTTTCAGCTCTCTGGCCTTCGTCCCATTGTGAACGCTACCATGTGTAATACCCAACCCCTGAGGTGACGGTTGAGAACTGGGTCAGTTCATGATTTCTGCGGCACCAGAAGCCCTGCAAAGGGTGGCAAAAGGAAGAGGCATAAAGCCCAGCGGGGATCCCTCCCTGGAGGGGTCACCTCCATGTGCATAGTGCATGGTTGAAGGTACACACATAGAAAGGGGAGGGCTCCCATCCACAAGGACTTTGCCTGCAAAAGACTTGAGCCCATGCCTATGCCCACAGATCTTGCCACATTGTGATTTTTAGTGAGAGAAGTGGCTAGAGAAAACAGAATAAAATTCAAATCAATTATGCTGTTCAAAGTCAGTCTCTAAATTAATCCAATTATGCTGCAGCATCTTTGCTTAATGCCTAGAAGTCAGGAAATGACTGTTAAAGCAGTGGTTGTGGAAATTAGTTTATAATGACAATAACCAACAATGGAGGATGCTGTTCTGAAAGTAAAGTGGCAGTGGGGAGGTGCAGGGAGAGAAAACAGTCTATTATTCATTCTTCAAGTGAAATATATTGCTTAGCTATTAGAGGATAATGCACCAGAGCTAACCAAACACGGTGCTGCCTCCAGGTCTCAGTGAGGAAGAAGCTGAAACTTGCTTATCATTCTTCACTAAGGAAACCTCCCAGCGCTGTTATTATGGAAGTGCAGCCCTTAATAACCATTGCACAGCCATCTTCTGGAACAGTTTGCCCACACAACATCTCTGCCTCTGTCAGGCAGGCTGCTAAAAGCCTATTTTTATATTTTCAAAATTGATGCTTCAAATCAACTTGGTGCCGCAGCTCAGCTTCAGGGCCTTGATAGTTTTCATACAACAGTCTGGGTAGGAAGGGACATTTAAAGGTCATTGAACCCAACTCCCCTGCAATAAGCAAGGATGTCTTCAGCTAGACCATGTTGGTCAGAGCCCTGTCCGACCTGACCTTGAATGTTTCCGGGGATGGAACATCTCTCACCTCCCTGGGCAACCTGTGCCAGTGTCTCACCATCTTCATTATAAAAAAATCATTTGTTAAATCTAGCCTGAATCTCTCCTCTTTTAGTTTAAAATAATTATCCTTTGTCCTGTTGCAACAGGCCCTGCTAAAAAGTTTGTCCCCATCTTTCTTGTAGGCCCCTTTAGGTACTGGAAGGCTGCTGTAAGGACTTCCCAGAGCCCTCTCATCTCCAGGCTGAACAAGGCCAACTCAAAAGCATTGATGAAGAATTGCATATTGACAATTTCAAGATGGGATATTGAAAATATTTTAAAACATTTGGTCCAAAATGCCTAGGTAATGGACAGAGAATAGCAAGTAGGAATTCAGCTAATTGCCCTAGACAAATTTCACTCGGTGCCTGCACATCAGGTAGTCTCTATGGGGGCAAAACCTGTCTGAAACTTGACGGATGCTTGTAAGCTTTGACTCATAGTCATGCTACTACAGTGAAGTCATTAGTATCTGGGGTGGTTTGCATGCATCTTGTCCCAGATATCTCTGAATCATTGTCTGGCTTTCTTGCTTTGTGGGATACTACATAGTGAGGCTTTATGTTTGAGCTCAGACTCCTCTCTTCAAACCACGTAGTTCAGATCATCTCTGCTGGAAAACAGATGCATCCTCCAGTGCCCCACCTCACATATCAGAGCATAAAGAATATATTTATAAGATACCCTGCTCTGAAAATGCTTGGATATAATTTCTGAGGCGGGATGCTTGCTCATTAACACTGGAAGAACCTGTTCCCAATATTGCAGCCCACACTCTGCTCAGAAAATATTTCTTTTGAGCTATGTCAAAACTTCACAAAAGACTTGAAGGAGTTTGATTTCAACCCGTGGGGAGATCTCACATTATTTACACCCCGTTGCCTCAAGCCCACTATTATTATTCATAGCCCCTCACATTCAAAATTGCACAAAAACCTTCACAAAGCCATGAGTTTAGCTGAAAACCCACCAGGAACGCTCACTGGTGCTGTGCTTTCTAACAGTGCAGCCAAGACACACTTTCAAACTTCACTTCACAACCTGAAGAAGTAAGAAAAAAAAAAATCACGTTTTCTTAAGTGCAAATTTCCCCAGCAAATGGAAATTCGTGCAGTTAGCAAACTCCAGAAACCACAGTTTTAAATGGAAAGAGGGTTGGTAACTGCCAGCTTTGTAGCAAAAGTGTATTGTAGGAGTTGTGCAGCTATATTTACACATACAAATGTATTAAATTCTACTGATTAGCTAAATATCTTCCAAGAAAGCCAAGCGAACACCGTAACACAAGAGCTACAAGCACTGAGCCTTCAATATCACATCAGGAAACTCAAAGCAATGAAGGCATTTTCTCCTTTGTGCTCTCCAGGTTTGCAAATACCGCATGCTTCCACAATGATCCAGAGGAAGATCATTAATTAGTTCTTAATTAGTATTTGTCATTCAGAAAGTGGTCCTTGACAGCCATCAGAGATGCCAGAGAGAGCCTCCTCACTCTGAACTTCTTGGAGGGCTTCAGGGCTCACATCAAGGGAGCTATGGCAGTTTCCACCAAGCAGAAGCTGCCCCTTTGGGATCCCAATGGTGTTCTGCAGTCCTTTGCAGCACTAGGGGCATGCACAAAGACAACAAGCAATGGGGGGGGATCTAAAAACAGCAACACATTTTGTGCTTCTAATACCAAGACCTGGGTTCCAGATGGGGGCGCAGGGTGATGAAGCATGCAGCTCATACTGACAGTGACAACCTGCTTCGCCCAAACCCTGGCAGAATCCAGAGCACAGGGGCTGTTTGCACATCCCTGCTCCAGGGTAGTTGCAGCCCAAGGTAGCTGAGGTGCAGTTCATTTGCAGCCCAGCCCTCTCCTGCATAGGCAGCATTTCTGGTGTTTGCTCTTTGAAAGCAGTAGTTGCTTCTGTGCTGTCACTCGTGTCATGGCATGTGCTGCATCATAGCAAAGCACTGTGGCCAGGGGATGCTGCAGCTGCTGTATCCCAGTTACAGAGTGCTGAGGTTATCTCCACTCTAACCCACTGGCAGAGGACATGGGGAGAAGTTATTTTGTGTGCCTACACAGAGAGTTAGTTTAGCAGAGAGAGGGACGTGGCACTGAAGCATGTGAAATCTATTAACTTTGAGCAAACAAAGAGCAGCTGAAGGCTGCAGGCAGCACAAAAATGAGGTAAATGATAAAAGGTGGGGATAAACCACGAGTTAGTCAGGGTCTTATTTCTTAGCACCTCCTCTGTGGCTGTTAGCTCATTGGCCTCATAGATGTCAAGTGCAGTCAATTAAAATAAAAGTTACTTAAGACTGCAGCTGGAATTAACCCCTTTCATGCAGCAGTTTGCACCCACTGGCCTGTGGACAGCATGCAGATGAGCAGAGCTACCCTCTTTGTAATGAAGCAAATGAGGAGCCTCTGCTTGATGGGCTGTGCACTTTAGGACTTCAGTTCAAGTTACAAGGACACTAATAGATTCTGGGCGGCTGTTACAGTCCCACTGAGCTGCAAGGAGCCCTAGGCACATGCTATAGAACACAGTTTCTAACCTGATGAACTGCTGGTTTAATACCCTTCTTCCGCTTGTAGACCAATGACCCTCAGTGTCCAACCTTTAATCACCAGATTCAATTTGTTAGCGCCAGATTCCTTCTCTTCCTCCTGTCCTTAAAAGCACCCAGACAACATGAGTGGCATGGTGACTTATCAATGTGTGTGGGTACAGCATGGAGGAGTGGGTGTGTGTTCCATATTTCACCAATAAAACACCATTTGCGCAGACAGGCTGTTTCAGGTCACAACCTTACAGAGTAACACCTGACACCAAACAAAACTGCAGTGCTAAATCCAATGCGCATCTCAGGCCCATCAGGAACCATAGATTGTACTGTGAGCTGGAAAAATGCCTGATCTGTGCTTAAACACACACAAAGCAGAAACTCTGTCACAAGAGATGAGTTATTCTGGCAAATCACAACTTTTAGAGTGTTGAGTTTCTTTTCTTTTCTGTCCCACAGCCCACCTGGGGCCTGCTTTCAGCTCCTTAGCTGCTTTCTGCATTTTAAAAAGGAAGAGATTTAAAGCACAGTGCAAACCCAAAAAGTGCTGAAAAGTGGCTTCAATTACTCACAGGAGAAGCCACATGTGGGGGAAGATGTGTTTCATGCAGGCAAGCTGAAACACCACTTCCACCAGGTGATGGTCAGTGAAGCAGATGGACACTGGAAGACACATGGCTATTGCTCTGAGATATGCCCAGAGGTGGCCCCGCTTCCTTGGGCAGGCGCTGGAGGTAGAAGCAAGGAGGAGGATGACAACTGGTGGCTGTATCCCGTGGAGCTGGCACAGGGCTGCTGTGTGTGTTGATCCTGCAGTGGGGCTGCCCTGTGGTCTCAGAGCCTGTCTGAGAACTTGGATACAAGGACAGAAACTAAAAAATAAATTAAATGGAGCATTCTTCATTTCGTATTCAGTGCCAACGAAAAGAAAGCTTTCCTGTGGGATGCAGCTATGAGATTAGGAGAAACGAAGCTGAATTATTAAAACATTTATTCACTCAAGTATATGTTGAGCTCTCCAAGGACCAAACACATCCACTTAATTAAAACAGAGAACTTCTCAAGGACCCTTTATATTGGCACTGACACATTTAATACTTGTGTCCTGAAAGGGTCACACATATCCATAGTGGTAGGTCTGAGAAGATAAAAAGCTTTTCTGTCTTCTTGTTGTACTTCCTGCCAAAAAGCACCTCCTCGTCACGCTTGGTCTGAAGGCAGCATGATGAGGAGGAGGCTGTTGCCTATGGGCTTTGCTGCTGACAGTTGGTCAATAGCAATGGTAGGTTGTGCTTTGGTGAGAACAGCTTGCCTGTTGTGAAAGAGCAAGAACAGCCAAAATCTGACAGGCAAGGCAGGCAAACATTCTTGGGGACTAAGATGTTGGCCTCCTGTAAAGAAGGGAAAGGGAGGAGGATGCAGCCCTTTTGAGGGTCCTTGACCAGGGTTTCTCTCCCTTATGGTTCCAGTGATTTGCTTTTTCAACACTTCTTGTTGGCAGATGTGGAAGGGGCAGAGAAGAAAATTCTGCATTACTCATGTCCTGCAGCAAATCTAAAGAAGGATGGATGTTTTACCACCACCTGTTAAACCTACATGGCTTTGCAATAGTTACTGCCTGCCAGCTCTGGTGAGAGTTTGGCTTAGGAAGAGAGCAGTAGTGACTCAGGAGGAAGGTCTGGCTCCATTCCCCTTCCCAGTGCCCTGGGAAGACACAATGAATCACAGAGGACAGGTCAGTGGAAGAGAGCAGCACATAGCAAGCTGTTAACATAGCTTTTCATCCCACAGATAGGGCAAAAATATGCACTTCTCAGCTAGATCAGGTTGCTCAGAGAAACATCCAACCTGGTCTTGAAGAGCCTTGGGTATGCAGTTGCAGCAAACCAGCCCATGGTAGGTGATGCTGCCTGGGGGATCAGATCCTGCTGCCTCCTGCTCCTCAGAGAGGGAGGGGAGAAGGGGCTGTACCAGATGCTGGGCTTCAAACACTTCTGAAGTGACAACAGAAAGTTGTATCACTTGGATAGGAAAAAATGTCATATACCAATTGTGTGCAGGTAGTGAGAACTGGGACCTACTGGACAAAGACAGCGATGGTGACAGAATTGGGCATGTGATGGCTAGAGTTCACTGAAGAACAGGACACAAGCCAAGAGGAGGTGTGGAGTGACCCACAGAGTGTACATAAACTTGAATTCAATGAGGAAAAGAAAGAAGATTTGGAGGCTCTGCTGAGGGGAGAACCAAAAGAAATGATGCACGGTCTTCACCCTCTTTTAACTTTTGTATCATGTAAGCACACCTATTTTTTTTTTTTTGTTTTTTGTGGTATTGATTCAACTTGAAGGATAACTATCAGGGAACATTTTTACTTACAAGAAAATGTTTTTAAGAACTTAGGATTTATGTGCACTTTCAGTTTTTAATTAAAAATTAGTTACAAATGTTTTCCTTTTGGCAAAGCCTGATTTAATAATTTATGGGAGACTTCTCATGCCGAATTTTCAGCTACATGAAGAAATCCACTTTGTTAACAGGACTGCTATATAGCTATTCTCCAACTTGTCATCTACTGCAATCTTTACTGTAGTAAAATTAGGCAGAGCTGAGAAATCTGAAGGTATAGCTCCAGGTTTGTGTGTGTGGATTTTCACACTTGTAAGACAGTAACCTATTCTGCAAGCAGTAGTGCCAAGAAGGAAACTTGAGACTTTCCATCCTCCGCAATGGATGTTACTATTTAACACTGCGAAGACAGAGGGCCCACTCCACATATGCACATAACCCAACAGTGAAAGCATTTGCACGCTTGGAGTTTTTCACATCTCAGCGCTAAGTGACACTGTTCCCCTCTCTTCATCCCTCCCCAGCACATGCACAAAGAGAAAAGCTTAGTCACTACCTGATGATTTTTCTGCTTCTGTCATGGGTCCCACTACAGCCCCTACAAAAGCTGTGATGTACTCCCATTCTCTTAAGAACTGCTGAGGGCAAGTTGAGATGGAAAAAGAAAAGCCGCTGGTCTTGAAATTGAAGTGACTGCTCTTACTGTCAAGGTAAGAGCAGTAAACCACTGTCAGGCCTTAGGAGCTGTCTTTCCTGAACAGCAGTGACAGTACATGCTCAGAAAGCTTAATGAAGCTTGGTTCACTTTATGCCCCTTCTCTACTAATTTCCATGCCTGGAACACCTTCAGAAACCAGCACTGCCCAAGTTCAACAGCCTCAGTGGGAATCTGGTCTTTGATTCTGCTTTAAGAGAGCCCTTCCTGGCAGCACATCCTTGCTAGCTATCTAACCTATGGAAGTAGGTCAAGAAGGTAGGATAAACCAACTAGTCAAGAGATGCAGGTTACCTAATGAAGAGTTAAAAGCCATTTCATAAAACATATTTTTTGCCTTTTCTGGGATGTTCCTGCATCTTAAAAAAGTGGGAGTGTTAACTTCATACATCAAAACACTTCTTGCTGGCAGGTTAGCTAAGGCATTTAACTTATCATCTATCAAATTTTCAGTTTCCATTTCTCCACCCTGCCAGTACAGAGAGAGGCTGGGGACCAGTTTACTACATTCAGCTACCTGAAGGAGCAGGAGCCTACTTCTAGACAGAAAGCAGATTTATGGGCTGCTCTGGCAGTGAGCAATGGATTGGTGCCTCTGAACCCCCACCCCATACTAGGTTTCCCCACTGCAAGGATTTGAGAGCAGGGGTTGTTAGAGATATCTGAGTAATCAATGTCAAAGTGAGAATTTTCAGTGTCATTCTGGTTGTTAGAGAACTGTTTGGCTTTAATCCTGTCAGCATGCTGCCTGCTCCTGGGGCCTCTGTGTGCAGTACCAACTGCAGGTTTTGCAGCTCCCATAGAGGCAGATGAATCTTCACCGGATAGATGCAGCCTGCAGTCTGGTGGAGAGCTCTCACTCTGTGTTTACTCAGAGTTTAGATGATATTTGGTTTAGTGGAGTACTGATCGCTTTTAGGGCTCCTTCCCAGACACGCACACATCACCAGTTAAATCAAAAGCAACAGCCATAAAATAAAACTGGGAAGAGGATACAGCCTTTCACACCTAAAAGCTTGTCCGACTTTATGTGTATGAAATCACTGCATGAGCACTGCGAGACAGCTGCCGTGCCAGGGATGTGGCATCCAACAAGCAGCTTGAACCAAGGCGCTGCGCTGCTGAGCTAACAGCAACCTACCCAGGTTTGCTCACTGGCTGTGTCTACATTCAGAGTTAGACTGCTGCCACAGAGCTGCATGACTGGAAGAGATCATCAATCAGATTGAGTCTCTGCTGAAACCCGTAAAGTCATTTGCAGCTTCACAGCAATCCAAAAAGTTGGTATTACTTCAAATTATTTCAACTGGGCTTAATCAAAGAAAACAAAAAACGTACCCATAACATATTTCATATTTAATTGCAAGAAGTCATCCTCTGATGGCTGGGAAGGCTGCATTTAAGTTTCTGAAAAAAGTATTTTGACTTTCCCTTTTACAAGCATTACTCTTTTTCTTCTGTTACACAATGCAACTCACTCGGAGACATCCTGATTGTTTTCATGGAGAGCTACGGCAGGCAGGGCACTGTACACTTCAGCTATAGGATACCTGTGCAAACATCCGAGAAGTTGAACATTTTCCCACAGAAAACATTATTTGTGTCTTGTGGATGCTGACATTGCATTCTGAAGTGGAAAAGCAGTGCTAATCAGAAAAGTTTCTATTTTCCCAGTCTTCCTTTTACTGCCATTATGGAGCTTTGAAAAGTAGGCTCTTACTTGAAAACTGGCTGAGATTCTATTCAAATACTCTCCGTTTTATTGCCAAGTGGCAAAATTAAGTATTTCTGCACCAGAAAGTACTTCCCTTTAACCATGATATCTGAATTTATGAATCTTCTTTTGCAAACATGATTTAAAAGGATTTCTCTCTCCAGTTGCTAACAGTTGAGAATGAACCACAGTTCTAGACTCAGGAATTCAATACCAGTGCAGTAATTCTTATGGTACCTTGAGAATTGGTACCTGAGAAGAAGTCAGAATATAAGAGTTCATGTACTAAAAAAAGGGTAATCTTCTGAGCCAGTGTTTCTATTCTCTGTCTCAGTTACTTGCCTGGGTCTATGAATTTGCTCTTGCTTTCAATGTTTTTCATTATTTTCATCAGAGTGAAAAAAAAGATACTATGGAAAGATGCATTGTATTTGATGGAAGAAAATGAACAGGAAAGGGAAACAAAGTATACAAAATGAATTTTTATTAAATGAAAGAAAATCTGTTTTGTGGGTCAAATATGAAATAGAATATACAAAAACTTTACATCAGATCTCTTGTCAAAGAAATTAAATCCTACCTAGACTGAAGTAGCACTCGTTCTTTCCAAGACAACACAAATGGGTGAATATGTTTTTTTATGGCAATACAGGATCACACAGTATGCTGTGCTAAATTTCTGGTTACAGAGAAGAAAAGTTAAAAATCTAAATGATGTCCCTAAAGAACCCAACTATTCCACAAAGTAACTTAAAAACATGAGTTCTGATCATTATGTATTCTCCTCGAAGCAAATGACAGAGGGGCTCAAGTGCAGAGTTCACCAAGCTTGCATATCACATTACCTGTTTCTATACAAATATAAATTTTTTTTTTTTTAATTGTTTTAAAAATCCTTTATACTTGATAGCATTTATTTGTGGAAAAGGATGACCAGTTCATCAGGTTCCTGCTGAACTACCCAGACAATTTCAACTCCTTTATCTCCTCCTTCCTTTTTATTTCTGAAGACGATTACCCAAAAACTGCAGACTGCAATATTCTTAAAAAGCTGCTGTATGTTTAATCATGAATCTTTGTATCACTGTCCTGTATATGAAGGTTCTGCAGAGCTCCTAACATGTCTTTGGCATAGCACACCAAGTCCCATTTAATACTTTTTTTTGTTTAAAAAAGTATATTTTCCTTTAATAAAACACCTTAAAAACATCTATTTCTGATTTTGTAAAATAATGTGTCACCTCTTGTGCTGCTTTGCAAAATATACATACACATTTTGGAAAAACACTGAGTACTGACATAAGAGACTCATCTGAAGTCCAATCCATTTATGAGAAGTAAAATATAATTACAGACTCCATTTTCTGCATGAATATCACATGAAGTCATTCAATTCAGCTTCCAGTGCTGCTGCCATTTCATCTGCTTCAGAACTGCTTCCTTCCTCGTCTTCATTGCTGGATTCTTTACTGGATTCACTGGCAGCATCATCTTCTTCCAGTTTGCGCTTGTGACCCCTGGAATGGTAGACAGAGATGACATCCATGATTGAGGTATCTCATATGACATGAAAAAAAAACGGTGTTAAAGGACTCAACTTTTTTTCAGGTCAAGATAAAAAGTACAGCACTCGCTTTTAAATGAACAAACAGTAGTTAGTTCACACAGATGATTTTTTAATTGCTCTTATTTACTGTCAGCTGTAGGTGCAAAGAACAAAGTACTGTTGTTTCTTCCATTCCTCTGAACAAAGAATGAAAACAAAGTTTAATGCTGAAAATAATGAGTTGATTTACTTCCCTCTTGCATCCCTAAAGAACAAAGAAACCCATTGTGTGAACAAGAGATTACCAAAATACAATCCTGAAATATTCAAGTTCCTGCTCTTTTATAAAAATAAAACCAAAATGATTAACAAAATCTCACTGCACCAGCTTTTATACTTTCATGTTTCCAAACACAGGGGTCTCATTCTTCCCATTTTATGTCTCTTTGGATTAGTACTGCCAGGCTGCACAACACATTTCTTAGCATCTCTGGAGTATTAACCAGTTTCAACAGGAAGCTGATGTGCACCATACCCTACTGAAAGAATCATGCTCCTAGTTGTGAAAGATCTCCAAGGAAAATCTAAAGCTTCAACTCCCAGTTAAAGCCATAAGGATAAGAATCTGGATTTGTGGAATGCTAAAATCTCTTTTCCCTGCCAAACGGGGAAATTTATATCAGACATGTACTTCCGAGACAAAAATAAAGTTGAGACTTTGCATTGCACAGAATTCATAACGAGTTGTAGAAACACCTTCAAAATCTTTCCCTGATCATTTGATGAAATTTCAAGCAGAAAAAATACATGCAAAGGGGGTATCTCTTAAGTAACTGCCCTTTTAATTGGTAGGTGGGGTTTCATTAAGAAGAGGATGCATCTACTTGCTATCATGAAAAATTAATGAACTGATCTTTAATCTTGTAGCAAAAAGCAGTAATTTAACAATGGTCCATTTAACTTCTGAGAGTGTAGAGCAGTAGCATATAGCAAGAAAGAGCTCTGCTATAAATACTGACTTAAGTATATTCAAAAGAAATAAGTAAAAAAATAGTCAAATTTGACAGCCTGTAAGCAACACTGAAATACAAAGCTATTTTTATTTATGCAGACATTCTTACTGCCATTTCCCCAGAAATATTAATTCTCAGGAGCCCAGTCTGCTTGATTTGTTGGCTGGTTCAGTGACACCTGACCCTCTTCTTTCTCAGCTTTTCAGGGAGTTGGACAAGATGGGGTACAAAGTCAGGAGTGAAGTCTGAATAAAAATGGGACGCAAGCAGTACTGTACTCCATGGTTTTCCTTTCTGCTGCACTAGGGGGACAAAAAGATACACTGCTGCTACTTAGTGCTCCCTCACAACATGTTAGGTGGGTTTTTGTGTGCAGTATAGGGTGGTAGGAGTAATATTTCAGGAGGTGAGGCTGAAGCCCTGGGATTCAGTCTGGGGTCTAAATGCGTAACAAGGAATAATGGGATAAGGTGAAAGCATTTCCTGAGTATTTTGCTATTGGAACTCCAATGTGGCCTGCTGAGTGAGTTACAGGGCACTAAATGCAGCCTAATAAACAATCAAAAGCAGTTTCTCAGGCATAACACTGATTTCCAAGCAGCCTACATTAGCATGCAATTCAGGTAGGGAAATACTCAGGTCTAAAAATGCCCAGTTGGAAGAAATCTTGGCACATTTCCATTAAAAGTGATACACATGCATGATGTTTCACTTCATGATGATTCCAGCCTTCAGAGACACAGCACTATTTTAGGCATTAACGAGGCTATTAGCTAGAGAAAAGCTAATTGGGAATTAAAAAAAGTTGAAAAAGCCTTACTCAGCAAAAGAAAAGTTGTGCATATTTAACAAGTAGTAGCTAAGTAGTATACATGTACTGCTGAGAAATAAAGACAAAGAGAAGGAAGGCATCTATAGCACAAGGCTCACAGCTGAAAACATTTGTATTCATCAGTTTGTAACACTGCATCTGTTGAAACTGAGGTATCTACCAACTGAAAAAATAAAATTGGCATTCTGACAGTTATAATTTACACACATAAATCACATACAACTGCAGACAATGATTAAAGAACATGGCAGGACAAGCAGGTTTTTAGAACCAGCCCAAATACCATGACCTTGCTGGGACCTAAATCAGCAGCAAAGATCCCATTGAAAAAAAGTCTGTGGAGAAACAGTTCTTCACTGCAAGCTGGTAATTACTTAGAAGTGAGGAACAGTTTAATTTACAAAATAATGAAGGCAAAGACCAGAAAATTACTAATTTATGCAACAAAGCCACTTTTAAAATTTAAATCTACTCCATAGCAACTAGATTTCAGTGGGAACAATCAACAAAAAAATATAGGGCCCTGAAATAGTCAGTATAACTTGTTAATTAAAGAATGGAGTTCCAGTCTACAAGCAGACTTTCCAGAAAACTTGAAGGGACAGTCCTGACATATTTTCATCCCTCATTCAATTGTATTAAACAGTAGCTTAGGAAATGCAAAAGACTGAATGTCATCTATTTTGTCAGTTCTTGTTCTTTCATCAAGGCTAGAATGACAGCCCTATTCAATCTAGCTATGAAAACTTCCTCACTCACGAGGAAGAAAAAACTCATCAAAACCAAAAAAGAAAACACAGCTAACTATTAGTCCTCTGCTAGAAGAAACAAAAAGTCCCTTAGGAATGTGAATATTGTTCTTATTAAGATATAAACACCTTTCACTATTTGTATACTGTAAACTGCAGCTTTGTAGCTATTCCAAAGCCATTTCAATGAGTATTACGAAATCTGATGCAAACCTACCTCTGACACAAGTATGGAGAAAAACACTAACATAGTGCTGCACTTTTTCTTTGGAAACTCAGGAAAGAGAGAGAACATTTCATTAATAATATCTATCTTCAGAGAAAAGCAGTGTATACCCATGGCAGCATACCTATTAACAGGCAATTTGAAATGTGTATTTTCCTCATTATTTTGCACCCACTCTTTGCCATTTCCAGTTTGAGAGCCATACTGCATAACACTTTTGAGTGTAAAAGGTAAGCACATACAGGATTCTACCTTAATATTTACAGAAAATGACTCAGCAATACGTTGCAGGCTTCCATTAGCCTGATTTGCATTTGTTAAAAGGAATTTTGCTTGACTGCTATTAAAACCCAGACATATGTAGAACAACTGAATATCTTTAACCTCATAAATGAACAATTAAACTTGGCAAAAGACTGAGTTCAGAACTTTAAATACCTGACAACTCTGAGAAAAAACTTCTACAATTCAAGTTTGTCTCTGTATTAATATTCTACCTTTGTAATACCCAATACTAGGAGGCTTCCCAGTTCATGTGATGGAGAAATCTTTTAAAAATATAACTACGTTTTAAAAAACATTTATTTAAATGAATTATTAAGATATTTGACTAAACTACATGTCGAATTCAGCATGATAGTAAAAAAACCCCGCTCATAGTTATGCAAACAAAGTTATTTTTAGGAAAATTTAATCTACAGAGTGTTGATGTGAAATATACTTAGTGGTATTCCAAATAAAGAGGGGAAGAGAAGACATTACAAACTTGCAATAGATCACAGTGTATCCCAGTGAAAAATAGCACAGGAAAAATGGAGAATAAAATCTGTTTAGCTCTTGATCTGTCACTAAAATATAATTGTAAATACAACTAAAGGTCAAATGAAAACTTCATTCTTATAATTTGAATTCAAATTTAGTTCACTGAAAGAGCCATAGGGAACAAATCAGTTTAAAAAGAAGTCCAGTATTAGTTGCTGCTATTATCTTAAGGCCTTGATTTATAGTTAGCTGAAAATAAATGATGTTGGAAACCCCATTTTTTTCTATTAATTGAAAAGCAGATTGTCTCTGGCCTGTTTTGTATCCCAATGGCACCCTTTTACAAAATACACTGCTACATTAAAATAGAAACAGCTAATAAGCAAAGGGCAATATAACCCTTGTTTTAAATAAAGCAAACCTAAATTTTTTCCAAACTTTGCTTTTAACTTGAAAACCAAAACTATAGCAATTTTATAAATAAATGTTCATGCATACTTTAAACTCCACAATCCCCATCCCTATCCTGTTAAGGAGTAAACTCCAAAATTATTGCAAACTGACCTGATTTTTTTTCAATAGCTCCTAAAATTGGCACAGTAATGAAGTAGAGTCTGCAGACTAAATGTGTTTAGTCTTTTATGAGAAATCAGCTTACAGCATTGACATCATAAATCAGGACCTAAATTTCGTACCAAATACAGTCAAGTTACTCTCTAATGAGAATACTCACATAGCAGCCGTAAGCACTTTGGAAGGCAATGGTTTGAAGAGGGCATTTTGAAACAGCTTGCTGCCTTCCAGCAGCATTACAACCCCAGGAGAATCCCTATGCGGCCCCAGGCACACCTCTGAAGTCTGACGTGGAAGGTACATCCCAATTTCCACACACACCTGGCCTACGGCTTTCTGTAAACTCCTTCCATAACGGAGAAAGGCTGATTCTGAGTTTGGTAATGCAACAAAAATTCAACTCCCTTCAATTGGAATCTGACTGAAAACAATTTATTTAGATGAACTAGTTCTGTGGAAATATGCTTCAGTTACTATGAATTAGGGCCAGGAACTCCTCAACCAATTTTAAAGTTGCAAGCCCAGTACTTGGCTAACAAGATTAAAGGATGTGAGACCTGAGAACACACAGATTTAAATCAGTGTTGTGAGCATTAATACATTACATAGGGCAGACAAGATGATTCAATTTTCAGAGAGATGTTCCAAGTTATGCAGTTTCTCAGCATGGGATACATGACAACATCTTTCATGTACGCTTGATACAACAGTGAGCAATGTCCATAGCAAGCTTGTAAATCTCAGGTGTCTACCCTCCAGCAATTTGTCTCAAACATCTGTGCAGTAACATTGAATTTTCTGTCCTCTGGAGCCCTGGCATAGCACACTGCCAAGCACACAGCCTTAAAAGCAATACACTGTAGCCCCATATTGGCAAGCTGGAGTCTGAGTTTTTACTTCTCACTCATGCTATGACAAACAGGACAATATTTAGTGTAGCAGGAACAAATGCCAGACACCTCACATACTTCCTCAAGAACTCATCCAAGGTTGTCTGCAGAATTACAGGATGATCCAGAAATCTAACATGCAGAAAAATGCAAAGAGAATGTTCATTGCACAGCCATGGTGTGTAGAAAGAGATCCTGCAGTTGGATGAGCAGCATGATTTTAATGCTCTTCACAAAAACCTCTCTGCAGAAATCTACCAACTGCAACTGACAGCTGCAAAATGTATTTTAACTAACACAATGCCAAAGTGAGATCTAATTAAATTCTGTACAGCTTCAGTGCCTTTTGCTTTAAGAGGTAGCAAACCTGCACACTCTTTTGATAGTGAGAAACTATTTTGGCAACCTAAAAACTATTTTGACAACAGCTTTATAGTTCTCTGAAGTAAGCACTCAATGTATACCTAAATTGAAAGAAAGTTTTTAAGGTCAGGAAGTAATATAAATTTTAAAATAAATTCAGAAATCACTATATTGTGTCAAAAGTGGTGCCATGGGTTCAGCAGTAGCAGTCATTTTTCTCCTTCTTGGTAGCTGGTGCAGTGCTGTGGTTTTGACTTTCAGCCTGG
>JAOEHX010035988.1:0-22032 GCA_025448015.1 Bolborhynchus lineola
CATTGGTGTTATCAGTGCTGTTCCCAGGCCAAAAGTCAAAAACACAGCACTGCACCAGCTACTGAGAAGGAGAAAAAATGACTGCTGCTGCTGAACCCATGACATCACCCCTGCCTTAAACCTCTGCCCCAGGAAGGATCGTGAGGAAAATCAAAAGAATGTAAACCCCATGGGTTGAGGTAAGAATAGCTTAATAACTAAAGTACAGTACAATACTACTATTTATAATAATAATGATAAGAGAAATAACAAGGACAGAAGGGAAACTAAAAGGGAGAAAGGAAGAGGAAAAACACAATAAACCAAGTGTGATGCACAATACAAATTGCTCACCACCCACCAACTGATACCCAGCCTGAACTGAGTAGTGATCTCTCATTTCTGGGTAACTCCCCTGCCCTGGGCCCGGAGCGCCAGGGTGCCGCTACTGGCCTCACACCATCCGCGGGCTGCGACCTCGATCACAAACGACTGCTACTGCTAAACCCAGGACATCTCCCCAGTTTATATCCTAGGCATGATGTTCTGTGGTATGGAATACGCCTTTGGCTAGTTTGGCTTAGGTGTCCTGTCTCTGCTCCTTCCTAGCTTCTTCTGTTCCTCCTCCCTGGCAGAGCATGAGAGACTGAAAAGTCCTGGATCAGCATAAGTGCTACTTAGCAACAAATAAAACACTGGTATGATATCAACATTATTCTCAAGCTATAGACAAAACACATCACTGCAGCAGCTACTAGGAAGAAAATTAACTCTGTCCCAGCCAGAAACAGAATATATCCAACCTAAATCTCGCCTGTTTAAGTTTGAAGTCATTGCTCCTTATCCTATCACTACAGTTCCTAATGAAGAGTTCCTCTCCAGCATGCTTATAGGCCTCCTTCAGCTGCTGATTGTTTCTTTCTTGAACCGTTTCACTAAACAGAGGCACTGTTAGTGAAAGCTGTGGAAAAGGCTACATGGATATGTCATCCTCATCTATGTCTGCTGTCAGTATATCACCTTTTACGTTCAGCTGCAGCTCCACGTTTGCCTAATTCTTCCTTTTACTAGTAATTTAGCACTGCAAGTTCTTTTGCTACCCTGTGTGACCCTTGAAATTGTAAAATTTAGCTATGGCTTTGATAATATCATCCCTATGTGGCCCGGGCAATACTTCTGAATTCCTCCTTTGTCCCTGCTCCTACCTGTTGTGTGGTGCACTGTCTCCACTGGAACTTGACAGAAGTTCCGTGCTTAGACAAGCTAGTCTCCTCAGGAATCTGCTTGTCTTCCTGATTACCAGGATGGACTGTATTTGCACCTGGAGGATGCCTTCCCCAAAGACCTGTCAGTCCTTCAGCTTTTACCTTTTAAAGCTGCCTCCCATGGTATCCCACTTAGAAGTTTTCAGAAGAAGCTGGGGAGTGTTTACCTAAATTCTAGGGTCTGCACTCTGTTACCTTCCTCACTCCATTTAGTATATTGAACCCCAGTTCATGGTTACTGCAGCCAAGACTCCTGCTGGTTATGATATCCCCAAGCAGGTTTTTTAGAGCGTAGTAGATCCAGCTGTATAACATCCCTAGTTGGCTCATCCAGTGCTTTCTTTAAAGGTTTGTTTTTGACACCACCCAGAAACCTCCTTGACTACTTTCATCTTGACACATTGCCCTTTTAGCAGGTTTAGGGAGTTTGGAGTTCCTCATACAAATCAGGATCTGTGATTCCCCGTACTTTCTCTGTTTAAAGAACGCTCTGTTGACTTTCTTGCCCTGATTTGAGTGAATTCAACATGTTTCCATGACATTGTTGTGCTTCCCAGCCTCTCCCTGCATCCTGATGTACAAGTTCTCAGACAGTATCTTTATCTGTCCCATAGAGGAGCCTTGTAAATCTGAGCTACTCTTTTCTGCAAAGAGTAAACTCTCCCTTTCTCCTTACTGTCTCTCCTGAAGAGCTTGCATCTGTTTGTCACAGTACTCATGACATCTATGTCTCAGCTATTCCAACAGTATTATATTTCTCTGACCACATGCTGAGCTCTGGCTCTTCCTGTTTGTTTTCCAGGCTGTCTGCTCACTTGTGTGTAAGCCCATAAGCTGAGTACCCTTCCACCTTATTTTATTTTTTTTTCAAAGTCTCTCTAATGCCTGTCACCCTAAACCCCTTGATTTCTAACTGAGTCCATCACTTTCTTACTTGAATTTGAGTTGTAACTTCACCCCTCTGTCACTTACAGTCTAAAAGCTCACCTAATTTTCTTTACCAGGTCTGTTAGCCTGCTGTCAGAGATGCTCTTGCCCCGCTTTATCAGGTGGATCCTCTTTCTGCCTAGTGGACTCAGTCCTGAAGGAGAGTCCTGTGGCTGCAAGAGCCAGATCTCTGTTATCACCAATAGTTGCGTGGATCCACGAGATGTCGCTTTCTCTTTCAGGCCTTTCTCTGCATTTTCAGGATTGAAAAGACACCACTGTAGGCCCTTGATCTTCATCTCTGGAGCCAAGCCCTACTGTCTCCCCTGGCAGTATTAGTGATGTCTAAGTGGATGAGTATCAAGGGTTAACAGTCTGAGGACAAGCCTCATCAGTTACTTCGCAGCATCTTGAATAGAAGGCTTCTCTCTGCAGCAGGTCAGGTTCACTAGGTGACATTTGTGCAACAGAGTATTATACAGTAAGCACCTGCCACTTCTTGGTGCTGCTACATGGTTCAGGCTCATCTGGTTTTGATGTTTCATCAGAATGATGTTCTACATCCTCAACTTCACCCTCACCCCACAAATCTGCTACCAAGGCAATGAACCTGTTCTGCAGTTGCAGATCTATAGGCGGAGAAAGAACATCTTATCGGAAGTCACAGGCCTCCAGTCTTCCATGATTTGGGAATCTCCAATTGCCTGTCCAAAAAGCAGAGTCTTGTTCCTCTTTCCTTCCTTTTATGCATTTGGTGGTTCAGACTCTTGTGTCTGTGAGGTCTTAGAGAATATGCATCTTCATTTTCCCTGAGGCCATACAGTTCACTTGTCTCCTACAAATCTATAACTTGATGACACACGTCCTCAACCAGGGCACACCTTCTGCAGGAAAGGATATAATTTCCTACTTCCCTAGTCTCAGGGAGTGGTCCCAGACAGAATGAGGAACTGCAACCTCCTGGATCTCTCAGTCAAAGCTTCTGATGTGGCTGGGTTAACTGCTCCAGTTGGTAAGATTGCTTTGTGAAATTTTATTTCCTCCAAATTAAGTTTTGCAAGATACAGAGGTCCATTCAGGGTTGGGTGGAGTTTCCCAGTTTGCTGCTTCAACCACTAATGGTGGTAGTTTAGCTTGGCTCAGTAAAGCCACTTGTTTAAAAACTGATTCTTGTTGAGCACTAGCTCTTTCTCTTGCTTTCCCTCCTTTCTTCCTTCAGTAAATTACTGCTTGCAGTTGATTCAGTTGACCTCTTATTTTGGTGCCCCTCCTTCAATCTGTGCAAGATTTGACACAACACCATGATGTCCAAACACTGGTGGGCAGTGAAATGAAAGGTGTGGTGTTTCAATACAAAGGCTCCAGTGAATATTAAATAAAAAGTTTTAACCCTGTTAGTACTAATTTGAATATGGGAAATATCAGAACAGATGTTTTCTTCCCTAGCAGCAGATATACAGCTGCTGTAACTGCTATACATCATCTCACTGAAGCAAACTAATCTCTTTAGGAAACAGAAAAAAAAATTATGGTGAAGAAGTTACTTTTTCACAAGATTGCACATATTCTGCAAACATTTGGGCCATATTTAGACCTTGAAATACAATCTCTTTCCTGAGCTCAGCCATAAATGAGAAACTGAGAAGTCACTGAGGTAGGTAGAGGCAGTAGCAAAATATTTTTTGATAAAATATTGTAGGGACTTGCACGAAGATGATAGTAAGCATGCCTAGAAATAAGTCTCTGTTTTCAAAAATTGCAGCAGTGAATACTTCTGCTTTTAAGGCATTTCTTTCCAGTGAGATCTTTCCTATATTTTCTGTGTGTTCCCTGATAATTTGTTGTCTCGAAGTATTGGTAAATATAGACTAAATAAAGGTTTGAACTGAATTATTTGCAAGTTCCTAATATATTGGGTCCTGACATGTTTTAGGATAACATATGTACATAGTAGGATTCTTGGAACACTGGCTTTGAAGAGAAGGACATACATGACCCTTTTTGTTTTGTTTGGCTTTGCATCTGATGTAGATAGAAAAAAATTTGTAAAGAACAACAATGTCTGTATGAAAATAATCAGAAAAGTCTTAAGAATTACTATTCCAGTGTAGTGTGAAATCTTGTTCTTTCCTGTGCAGCAGTATGTTTTTTTCATTAAATTGAACCACAAGCAGAAAAAAATGAAATTGAAATACTCTTAGAGGATACAGGTATTAAATCATGGTCTAAATTAAACCAAACAAAAAAATATGACCAAATACAAAAAACCCTACCTCAAGCCCCAACGAATAAGCAAATATGAATTTGTTTTTGTCTTTCCAAGTTTTTCTTATTTTCTTTGTTAAATTTTTTCTTTCCTATTTATTGCTGTTAATGTTTCTAATAAATTTCATTAAAAGTCATTATTTGACTAATGAACTTAGTCAAATGTGTTTGGAGTTTGTAATGACTTTTTCCAGGCACTTATTTTCTAATTCTGAGTTCTATCAAAATGAACAAAGAGGTAAAGGAAACAGCACACTGGTGCTTTTTGATGCATTTTCTTTTCACAGTATGTAGTTTTTGTTATCCAGTGATCAAAGACTACATAGTGAATGACACAGTTATATGGCTGCCCCATGAGGGGAGAAATAAACAAAGAGTGCTTATAAATTCTGGTCCTCATGACGGCTTTGGGCTATTGAAACTTGTGTTATTTGGACAGAATAGAGTTTATCTAAGCACATCCTGAATTGTGAAGGAGTGTTAGAGAAAGGATGCCTGCACAAGAAGGCGCTGTGACTGTTTAATAACTGCAGAAACATTGCAGAACCTATTAAGCACATGTCAAGTAAATGATGTTAAGTCACATAATATGTTCAGTTGGTTTTCCTTTTTCATATCTTAAAGGATGAAATGTCAAAACAATCAATTTAAAGGATGCTTTGTGAAGCAATCAAAGAACCTGTTGTCTTCTGCACAGGCAGAATCTCTTGGTTGTCATTGATTACAGAATGACAGCATCTTTTCTTGAACTTAAGAACTATAATCAGAATGTATCCTCAAAACATATCAACTCAGTCTTGTCTGCATTAGGAACACCTGATTTGTTTTTCACCCAGTCAGGCTATTTTGAGCAAAACAGCAAGTCACTTGTAGTTAGAAATAGGACTATAAGAGGATTACCATTGTTTGATTTTATTTTTAGGCAGTTCATACCGCATTTGAAGATTATCTAATATTTAATACAAATTTTGAGTGCATTATCTAGATGTGAATGTTTGCATTTGCATGAATAGCTGATACGTATTTTAAAGGCATAGTTAATGTTAATTGTATTTCCAAATACTAAAATATTTAGTTATATGTCTGCAAAGTTAGAGTTAAGTTGTTCTTTGATCACACTGTTATTCAAATCCCCTTCCAAATCCTTGAAGAGGATGTATAGGTATGTGTGTAACTAATGAAGGAGCAAGAAGCCAGCTAATACTTCTATTCATTGAGGAGGCTATCATATAGGAACTGGTAGAGGGTAGCCTGGTCAGTGAAAGATAGGGAGGTTAAGAAAAATCTCTGGGAATGTTTGATGGTTTTTATGTTCCTTGTGGATTATAGTCTTGGCATCTCAGGACAGATGTCCTTTGCCTGTTCCATGGCAGTGGTTCTCTATGTTTGAAACTCCTGTAAAACATCTTAGCTGCTTAACTTCATTAGCAATTAATGTATGAAGACCTTGGGAAATCCATTCAGCTTATCTTTGATTCTGATAGAATTTTGTGATTTTTATATATACATTTTTGGTTTGATTTTGTTTTTCCTTTGCAGTGTAAGCAGATGTGGCATGAAGTTATTCTGTTTTGTCCAAGTGACAAAAAAATGAGAAATTGAAGGAAATGCCCTTTAAATTTTCTGGTTCTCAGGTAAGGTGATGTACTTAGAATTAGAAACTTGTGAAAGCATCTGAGCAACCTTGATGAAAACAGTAGTGCAGACTATGACAACGCAGAGGCTGGATTTTCCTCAGTACTAGTATTGTTCCATATTGTTTTGTGATATTTGGTATTATCAAGCATTTGGAAACTGGTGTGCCTGTCAGTCTTCATTTGTATGTCAGAAATTATATTAAGAAAAATATAGACACTATTGGATGTAGTTTCTCTGCAGATGAATTTACAGAATAGTTGTAAATGCGGCTGTCAGATCCATTTCTCAAAAATTTTAATGTCTAGCTTCCTAATTTACTTGTTGATTGGCCAGCCTCAGCAGATTTTGTGCTGATTTTAACAACAGGTTTTAAAAATAGCTTATCAAATGTAAGAATTGTAAACTGTGCACTTCAAAACTATATGCGACTTCAGTTTGTCTTCTTTCCCAAAAATGCCACACTCTAATTGTGTTAGACGTTTAGTTGGTAGATGATACACTGAGTAAATTTGTTACAGCAGACAGTGCCATCAGAGGGGTCAGCTGTGCCTGTGCCTCTTTTATGTCAACATTTTCTATCTAAAATGAATGAAACCAGCAACTATATTCTAAATACTTTAGTTCCTTTTACTGTTTACCTGGACAGGATTTGAATTGGTGTTGTAGCTTTGTGACATGTTGCTTAAAATTTATGTTCACACATGAATTACTATTTTTTTTTCCTTTTTTTTACAAAACAACAAAACCCAAAAAACCAAATTGTATAACAGACCAATGTGTTAGTATTCACCAGTAGCTTCCATTACACCTTCTAGATCAAAGGTGAAAACAGTATATTCATTGATTTAGGAAGGGGAAGAAGCATGTTTGCCCCTCTGGAACTACAGGTGATCATTTAGTCCTCATTAAAATGAATATTATTGCCTTGCTCAGAACCACGAGGGAAGCTGTGTTCTCATAGGAAAGTGTAGATCAAGTTTGCCAGTGTAATGCAACATTTCTGTAAACTACCAAATAGTGATTTAGTAGATGAGGCTTCTTTCTCTTTTGCTTCCAATTATAAAACATTCAGGCAGAGAAAATACTATGCTTATGCTGCTCTTTCATGTGTTGGTATTGTTTGAGGGCAAGTTGTTTAATCATTAGCTTACTTACGTTTGCCTGATCAGATAGACCATTGTGTGCTGGTGCTTCCGTGGGCTTGGTACACTCTGGGATGCACGCTTCAATGGAAAATCATTTGTGAAAGCATAAAGGAAAGCCATGACTTCACCTTTTAAAGGAGTGGCTGTATCTGGTTGATTCAGTGAAGAATTCTTTGTGTGAAGTATTTGGGAAAAAAAAAACAAAACCGAAACAAGACAAAAAAACATTTGAAAAGACAATGCTGGGGAGATCTCTTTTAACGCCTATACTTTCGGATGACGTTTATGATGAACATAAAGACTATCTCAGCTGTTCTTTCAAGTGTAAATTGCACTCCACTCAGTTCTTCAGTCACAGGTAGGAGCTGGGTAACAGAAAAGAGGAAAGACAAATTGCTGTGAATGTTAGCTTCCTGAAAGATTCCCCTTCTTTTTAGGGCCTGCTTGACGCCAGTTTTCAAAGTAGTCTGACTTTTACTGAGCTATGCTGTGTTTTCTCTGGATACTCTGAAATAATTTATTGGGCAGCTGAGCAATAGTTTGTCTCACTGTCCAATTGTGAAGGATTTTCACACTTTGGGAGAGAAAAAAACCCTAAAAATTCAGGAGTCATTTGGAGTTAGAATCCTCATCCAGTTATATTAAAGGTAAAATTAATGCATTTACGTAAAACAGAAACAGAGGAGTTAAATAAAACATTCCATTATTACAGTTGTGCTTAGCTATAAATATAACTCTTGGCTATATGAGCATAATTTTTCGTTTATATACTTTAGACGGACCACCTTTTTGTTAATAAGAAGGGTGAGACAAGGTAAAATTAAGCTATTCTGGACTGTCATAAAATAGAATTCAGCAGTGTGCTTTACTCTTCTGTTATTGGGCACCACATAATAGTATGTGGGGAGGGAAATAAATTTTCTTTGCTTGTTTTTACCTACCAATTTAATCTTACTTAACTAAATGCTCTCATTAGCACATCCCTGGCTTCAGGCTGCTCTTCTCTTACAAACTTTTGAAGCTGCATTGTTCATAATTCAATGTGGGGTTTTTGATTTTTTGTTATATGTGATTTCAGCCAGATTCTTCCACACTTACTTATTCCTCTTTTCATTAGAATGTAGATGCTTTCAGGCAAAATCTCAATAAAAAATGACCAGTACAGATTTACCTTAATCTCATTCTGCAAACATGTTGTGAGCTCAGCCTGTTTGTATCAAGTAAGCCTTCATGTGCAGTAGATGCATCATCATGGATACATCATGCATTTATTCTTTTGTGACTTGACTGTGTTGGGAAATATGTGAATACTGTCTTTAAGTTTCCCTTGCTAAGCTTCCCTTAAACAAACAAAATAATCAAACAGAATAAACATGTTGGGTGAAACACATGGTACCTTATTCTGAAAAATTGTTTGAGTCCTTCCATTCCTCACATATGAGGAGCTGTATCTGCTGACATTTGCATTACTATTTCCAAACCCATATAAATGCACATATTGCGAGAATTCAGATAGATTGCTGCACCGGTGGGCTATTTTATGTGCTTGTTCCTTATGTTCTGTTTTACTGCCTGGTTGTCTGGGATAAGAGAACTAATAAGAGTGAACCTCACTCTTGAATGTAGTTCCAGCTCTGCATTACACTGTATTAGCTGTAACAAAATTGTGTTTATAATAGAGTAAACCCCAATGAAATAGCACAGAAAATAATCCATGAGTTTAGAGGCCGGTTTTAAAGCTTGGCATACACTAAGAGACCCAAATTAATATGCAGCAATAGAAAAAGCCCTCAAAAGGAATGAAATGAGTAAGTTTCTGGAGCAGGGACAGGAAGAGAACCCTTAAATAATTCTTTATCTTGCTACCTTCTACCTAATTCTTCAACCAAACATTAAATAAAAGCACTTTGACTGGGGGAAAAGAGAGAGGCATCTTTCTCTATGAAAAGTAATAAATTATATATTTGTATATACATATATATATATCAAAGTAGGTATTCAAATGACATACACTTAGATTGTAAGTTAACATGAATGTGTAAGAATCTGGCCCAAGGTGCAGATGAAGCTTCACAGTGGGATGTGCTTGTGGGGATTCAAATCTGTGCACTGCTGTCTTCCTATATATTAGAAAGCTTGTGTCCTCAGTTACTTCACATTCCTGCAATTGTCTGTTTTCTTTCCTGTGACTAATGTAGTCAGGTCAGAAGAAGTACTACTCTTTGGAGTGGGTAGAAGGAATTAGGTCACCTTTTAAAGTACCTCACTACACCTTGTAAATTTTGTCATTCTATGGACTGAGGGATGGCTGTTTATTCCTGTTTCAGCCATGTTGAATTAAAATGCAAGTGAAAGTATTTAACTTTTATCCAAAATAGACAATAAAATTTAATTGGCAAATGGTAATGGCTACTGAAAGTACTGTGGGAGGCAGGAGGGATGCTGTATTTACATTACTTCTCAAAAATAAGTAGCAGGGTAAACTAATTCAATGAAGTATGGAATATGTACTGTATTTAAAGCTGGCTGTAATTACCAGGAGAAAAGAATTCAATTTTTTACTATAGCAGTATATACAGCCTGTGCATATTTTGAGCTGGTACTTACTGTATTTCTGTGGGTCTAATGGGTGATTATGTGACACATCCGTGCTTCTTTTTCAGTCTTCTTACATATTTGGTAGATTAAATAATGAGAATGGAAGGGCTGGGAACAGCCCACACGTTCTGACAAAGCACATCTAATAAAATTAGGCTAAATATTAAGGTTGCTTTTATTTTTCACCTTGAAATTCCAGAAATCTTGCTATGCTTGAATTAGTATGTTACAGCCTCCCATTGTGTCAGCTCCTGATCCCATAAATGGGAAGTGAGCAAAGAATAAGAGGGATGTAGATGAGTGAGCTGAGAATTTAAACTGTGAGTTGGCTTTTCCAGCCAAATGGGCAACTAAGAGCATTTTTTATACCTTTTGCCTGCTAACAAAGATTAACAGTTAACCAAGTTCTACATAACTGGTCTGGTTAAGCCTTGAGTTGATCTGTGTGAACCTAGAGACCTTTCATGTTCTGTTCTTGGTGTCTAGAAATTAAATCACACCCTGAAGCAGAGGTTTATACTGTTCCTGGCTGGCTTTTTGCAGATTTTGTTATTTCTTAAGACAGTGCATTCAAGAGTGCTCCTTAAAAGCTTGGCACCTTTTTTCTTGTTTTGCAGTGTTTGTTTTATATTTATCTATTACTGTTTTATGGAAGAAAAAATCCGAAAAAATCCAAAAAAATTATTTTGCCTAATTCTCTTACAAGAAATAGTAACAATGACCCTAGCATTAATTTCTAGGTAATTAGTTAATTTAGTTAATTAGTTAAGTTAGTTTAGGTTTTTTTTTTTTTTTGGTTGGTTGTCTGGTTTTTTGTTTGGTTTTGTTTGTTTTTTTGTTTTTGTGCATTTTTTTGGGTTTTTTTGTTTTTTTGTTGTTGTTGTTTGGTTTGGTTGGGGTTTTTTTTATTCTGGGTTGATTCACAGTTTTAGCTGACAAAATCCTGTAACAATTAAAATTTCTTCCTGTCTGATTTTTCTTTCATGAAACTATAGAGCAACAGACTGAACTCTTCAACACTACTAAATGTTGATCTCTGGCTTTTTTTCTGTAATAAAAGTAAACATGGATTTGTATGGTTTTCTTCTGTGTTGCATTTTATTGGATTTTGCTCTTGACTTTCTGTTTCTTCAAAACAAAATCTTGTTTGGGGAAAAAAAATCCATAAAGTATGACTGATAAAACTTTGACGATAAGTGATAAGGAGAACAAATGTTCTGTACTGCAGAGGTATTTTGAAACATTGGATTTGCATTTTTATCATCATAATGGTTTTATTTTGAATGTGGAGTCCATGAGTAATTATAGGTGTTAAGAATTGCAGGGATGCTACTTAATGACATGGTTGCATCCTAGCTATTTTCAAGAGTTTTTTTAATTTGCTCAAATCAAGCCCTCCATAGTGCATTCCACTCCATCAGTTTGCGTGGACTAGAAGACAAAACCAAACCCTGTTTAATTCATGCACTTAGCCTTGCCTAATTAATTTGCTTGTCATGGTAGAGAACAGACTAAAGGTCAGTAGTAGCAGCAGCCACACAGTGAAAGATTACAAATATTCAGAATGTAAGAGTGTGTACTAGAACACATGTAGATTTCTAACAAATCTGAAGTTTTAAATAATAATTTTTAAGGAAGTCTAGCACTCTATTAATCAAAAGAAGATAATAGAGGGAAGAGCTAACAAAATCATAGAGCATAATCAGTGTCTTGGGGCCAAGTGAACTGGAGTTTGAAGGGGGGGTGCAGAACTCACAAATTTAATAGAATATATCACTGCTCCGTGGGCTTCATTATTTGTCTTCTCTCTAGACCATAAATTTACTTCTACCTCCAGGAGAAGGCAAGTGTGTGAGTTGTTCTGCCCCTACACCCTTTCTATTACAGGGATTTGCCTGCACTGGCTTAGTGAATATGACTTCACCCTCGTTTCAGATATGTAATGGAGCCTTTGGGGAAAAAAAAAAAAAAATAAATCTGCTTTATGTTTTATCTCTCTCCAGGGCTTCTTAGAAGCAGGGAAGTTAACCTGGAGTTCCAAACCATGATGAAGCTGAGAAAATGGTTAGATGGAGAGCAAAGGCTAAAGCCAAAAATTATGTCTGTTTTGTGGTATTCAGGTAATCTTCTGTGGTTTAGGATTAGGTCCACTGGACTCATGAAAAATATGCTAGAAAAATGTTGTAAAAAACGTTAGAATAACTGAGATTTTCAGTGATGAGCCCACTGATAACTGAGAAAACCAGATACTACTGTTAATTCATCACAATTTCAGAGACCTGATTTCCATATCCCCTTAGTTGAGGAGTATTTATTTCAGTGGTAGATGTCATTTTAACAATATACATAGGGACCTTAGCAACTGATTCCTTCTTATACTGTATGATGTTTAGACTAGAGCATTTGAAGGCCAAAGAATTTAAAAGGCGAGTAAAGTATTGTAATGTTGGTATGCAGTATACCTCTGAAAGAAATTACTATTTGTCTCTCTGTGGACCAAGCTGCTTAAGAGAAATCTAATAATAGAACTAATTAAAGCCAAAATCTTCTTTCTTTTTTTCTGGGATACTCTGCAATTGGGAGGAAAATGAAAATATTTAGATTTTAAGGAATCCTTTGAAATGTAATGGGCATTTCAAGTTATTTTATATGACTACCAAAATATGTGTTGTAGTTTGATACTTTCTTTTCTTTTTTCTTTTTCCTGTAAGAAAAAAACTTCTAAATTGCAAAATTTCAAATTAGCTTTTTAGTCCTTGGAATTTGATGTCATATTTAACAAGGGCACAAGGTGCTGGTCCATGTTCATTCATTTGTATTGGTCTGTTGGTTTAAAGCAGAGTGAAAGATTTCTAAATGAGCGAAGTATAGCTAATTTGCTTGCTAATGCTGCCTCTTATGGGTTGCTGATGTCCAGTGTCCAGATAAAACAATGATGAACTAAAGCTAAAGCTGCCATACCAAAGACAGGGCCACTATCCAATTGTTCTTAACACTGGTGGGAAAAGGCATTAAGGTAATTTGAGACACCTTATTCTATGAAGACAGGCAGGTTTCTAGTATGTTGTCTGATCATAGGTATACTTAAGCAATCACTTGCTATTTTTACTAGTACCTGTAGTATTTACTCCCTGCAAAGTCTAGTACCTGTGAGTTTACCCTTCTTTTCATCATATTTCTTGCCTCTTTATGTTTCTGGCATGCCCAGAAGCAGAGAAACACTGTGGAAAATGGTAGTATGGCTACTAAATTATCAAGAAATAGAAAGCCCAGCATGGAGAAGGCAGCAAATATCCCCTTGCAAGAGGGAGGTTATTTTTCAGATCAGGACTTTGATAATGCTTTGAAGTTGGAGATAAGACAGGTAGTTTACTCTCTGAATGAGGATCGCTGTAGAGCTAGAGTTGCAGGATTGTCAGTGATGCCTTGGAGTATGGGCAAAATGCCTCCACAAGGAGTAGAAACTAGAAAGTATTTCTTTGGCTCCTTGTAGGCATCTTCTAAGTCGTATTCAGATCCATGATAGTGATATATCCTACTCAAAGCTCCATCTTGCTATTGTTCTGAAGGGTTGCCTGTCCAGTGATGGATCTTATGCGGAAGGTTTTTCATGACTCCATCATGGATTTCGGTTTCCCATCATGACCGTGAGAGTAACTGTTGGGGATTGGACAGCAGGCTCTGGAAGCCAGCCAGCTCCATGGTGCCATGACTAACTTATGCTAATTTATGTTCTGCCTGCTCTCTGACCCACTCCCCACCCCTAGCATATTTCTGCATTCTGCTTCTATTGCATGTCCTGTTGTAGTGAACTGAGTTACAGAACTAGTCCATAAGAAATATTTTCTTTTTTTTTTTTTTTGTTATTTTTTTTTTCCCTATACTTTCAGTAGGGACTGTTTTAATGTATGGAATAAAGCTTAAAGAGCAAATCTGAAGAAGAAACGTCAGTGGTAACAATGGAAGCATGTGAACAGTGGAGAGTGAATGTTCTTATTTCTTATTCCTTATTCCTTTAAAGAATGGTATTCTTTTACCAATGATTCAGTTTTACAAATAATTATTATGCTGTAAATTATTAAATTGCATAAATTATTCTTTATATGTAATGTGTAAGTTTGAAGGTAAAACAGCATTTTATACTTTTCGCCAGATGACAGAAGCCATTCCACTCTTGTTATTCATTCATTTGGAAAGGGTACAGTTCTTAATTTTTTATTGTTTTATATAACTGAATCAAGCTTTGACCTGAGAGTTATTTTGCTATGTGGGACTTATGTCAATGAATAGTAAAACTTCTAGGAGATGCAATTTTCTGTATAGTGGAGGGGGAACATTATAGTTCATTAAATATATACATGTCTTTAAATACATTTGTGGAGACTAAAATTCTGTTGTGCTCGTAATGGCATTTGAGCATGACCCCCCTCAACACTCTTGCTCCCCCAAATCCTTTAAAAACAAAACAAGCCTCCACAAGAAAATCCAGCTCTTGGGCTGAGTTTACTCCCGTACAGGTAAGTCACGGGTGGTATTGTCAACTGGGTTAGGGGGTGGCCAGTATACAAATGTTGTTGGCATTTTTAGAAGAACTAAGGCGACTTTATTTTCCTTTTCTGCTGAAACTTGTCAGTTGATACCTCAAGAAAAATTTGATGGTGTTAATCTTTCCCAGTATTATCTCCAGTCTTGTCTAACAGCTAATTTAAGCTTTAACTGTAAGACTGTCTTTGGCTTGTGATGGATCTGTGATGTTATTTTTGTGACTTAGCTGGCCAATGCCATCTTCTAGAATGTAATTTTTATTAATTTAATCTATTTGTTTCATTGTTATATTTAAGAGTGATGTTAATACATATGCCAAAAGTTTTCATGCACAATTATTCTGCTCACAGATCTTGTCTTTGTCTTTACTGTTAGTGGTCATACTGCAGCCTGACGGACCACTTTTTCCTCCTTTTGAGCAGCAGAAGGTATAACATTTTACATATAGTTAGTTGTCTATTAGCAAAATGATTGTGAAATATTTCCAAATGATATGAAAGTAATACTGATGGTGATTTTAACATTCTTCTGAGGCAAAGCATGTATGTGGTCTTTGATTTATGACTAATTTCTTCATTCGTGAAGTTCATTTTACTTTTCTGCATTGTTTTCTTTCATTCCCCTATATCTCCTTAACCACAGTAAATTCAATGGCAATATTAACTCAAAGAAAATTTGTAAAAGAACTTGCCTTGTAAAAAATTGTGATTGTAATTGTGCATCATTCAGTATCTCATTTCAGTTCTTTTCACTGCAGACAGCAGCAAGACTTAATAGATAAGAGAGAAATATAGTCCATATCATGCTGGAAGGGTCCACTATTTTTCTTGTGCATAGAAAGAAAAACAAAACCATATTTCTCTCTGTCAGATTTTCATAGTTTAGAATAAGTCTGAATGATTTTCCCCTATTATTTTCAAGGAGTGTGAATCCTTTGAAACCCATGACCTTAGCTTGAATAGTTACACTGAGCTATTGGTTATTATATGAGATTGGGCACAGCCCCAAGATTAAGATGCTACTATTGAGATTCCAATCTTGGTTATATTTTGGCAGACAATGAGCCTGCAAGCTGGTAGGAATAATCCAGAACAAAACTGATGTCCCTTTCCAAAGGTTTATTTTAGTATGAAATGAAACTGATTAAATCACGACAGTCTTTGAAGAAATGCCTAAAAAACCAGGCATCAAACTTAAGCCTCATCCTTGGTTTGAAGCAGTTCTTCTCTAAGTTATTTGCTTTCTCACAACCCTTTTTCCAGATCGGTCACCTTCCTACGGACAGGAAAATGAAAGAGATAAAGTAAATTTGTTATGTTGGGGTTTTTTTTTTAATTTATTTTCAACAGTATTTTCTTTAAATACTTCTCATGTATGGAACTGCTTTGGAAGCCCTAGACATCTCCTGTTATTTAAAAGGAATGGGGTTTTATGTGGGTTTTTTTAGTACTGCAGTGAATAGTCTACGTACCTCTCTAACATTTTCTACCATATTAAAGAAAAGTTGAGGCTAGTATATTTGGTATTCATTGTGGTTTCTAGATAGTGTAATGTTTCCTTTATTTGTTCTTGAGATTCTCAGTAGTATTCTTAAAAGGTGTTTTCATATGTACTTTGGCTATACCATACAAAATTGTAGAAACTTAATGAAAACAAATCCACATTCACTTCAAGATAATGGTGTTCAACACTGAGAATACTGGCAGAATAATGCAGCATGCAGGTTTTGAAGCTCATAAGATACCCAGGAAAGATCAGAAGAAGAGTTTTTTTTGTTTGAGGTTCTTCATTGTTTTTTTTCCTTTTGACTGATCTGAAAGTTTTTGCAAAGTGCCTCAACTGGAGCTATGCCACATCCTTCTCCATCCTCCTCCACAGTCAAATAAGAACTGCTACTTTTTAGCAGTACCTCAAGCCCCATAAAATCAGTTATCCATCTGACCTGACCCCACTGGTCTGTCAAATTTGGAAAATGAATTTAGATGTGTTTTCTTTAAAATATGATGACCCGAGGAAAAAGCCAATGATTAACTCTGCAGGCTTCCCATTAAGCTGAGGCTGTATTACTAAGGATAGTTTTGTCAATTTAATCATCAACCAAGGTAAGTGGAGGGGGAAGTTTGGATTGCCAAAGGACTGTTCTTGATGTGCATGAGTTAAACTGTGATCCAACACTGCTTAATATTTGATACTTGCTGTTTTAAAAATATTATGATGTTTTTTCGGTTTCAAGGCACCTCTTCTTTTCTTTACCTAATTAAATAAATGCATAAATCTTTTGTTTCTAAATCACAGAACATTTAATTACGAAACAAGAAATGACACATGGCAGACTAAGATATTTTGATAAAGTTGGTTCTGTGCATTACAAAAATCGTTAGCAATGTCTCATCACTTGTCATCTGTGATGTAATGGAATAGTGAAGTAGACTAGAGAATATGTCAAGGAATGATGTTGTACATAAAGGTTTGTCTATTTTATGTGTTTCCAAAATGTTATACCCCATTCCATTTTGGTGCTGAGTGGGGTGTTTGTAGAGTGCAGCATAGGGAGCAGCCATCTAGCTGCCACAAGGACTCAGTCAGGAATCAATGTGATTAGATTAAAGCCCATTTATTGATGGAGCAGTTGCAGTTTATATACTTTAGGCTTACAGCTCCAGCATTACATGTCTTTCTACGATTGGTTACATACACTTAGCAACAGACATACTATTGGTTAACATGTTTCGTGAGAACCTAAAGTGTGGGGTTTGTAAGCAAGCAAGATTTACAGTCCAATTTAGCAACCTCCTTATCTTAGCTCCTTCTTATCTTTCAGGCCTGCATTCTTGTTTCATTAGTTATTTGGGAGTTACTTCTTTTCCACGGTCAGCTGCACAGAGGTAACCAGGAGTTACCTCTGCTACATAGCCACCTGCACATAGTTGCTTTCCCTCAGAGCAGGCATATGTCCATTCTCTAAAAAGAAATTATCCACACCTAGCATCAAACCCAAAATGGCAGCTTGACACAAATTCATCTGATCTGACTGCAGCAGAGTTCTTAGGTCACTGTGTGTACCCTTTCTTCTTTGGCAGCAAATGCAGGTGTTAATTTGGAGAGGCAAGCAGTCTAACTGACTATGTAGCCTAAGAGTGAAGCGTGAGGGTGGAAAATGGTGTCATAATTTGAAATTAATAAACATCATATTGGGAAAGAAAAGAATTCCTGTGTGGTTTCACGAAACAGGATACAATCTCTTAGTAAGAAGATGGAAAATCTGTTGGAGACATTAGTCAGCCAGTAGTGTAATGCCTAAAATTACATAGTCTGTAGGAGTCTTGGAGGCCATTCTTTAATTCAAACTTATAATGAAGGGAACTACTATTTCAATGTCTTACCATAACAGTCAAGGCACAATTATATATATAAAAATATATAGGAAGATAAAGGTGTGAAGAACAGTATACAGATGTATAAAGCAGTATGTGCGGTAGAAGTCTGTTTCTTTTTAATATAATTCAGAACCTTTTGCTTTTGTCACACTTGAATGCTCTCTGTATCAGAATTTGAAATAAATTCAGAAGCATTTGACTTGCACAAGCTTTTTAGTCATGTCAGCTGTATAATTCAGTAGTTGCTCTTTTCTTTCTGAAGCCCTTCTTTCAGAAGATTCTCACATTTTAATAGCGTATGTTACTAAGCATCTTTAGATTTTTTTATTTCAGACCATGAAAATACAAGTTGTGCAAATGGTAGAACATGAATTTTATTAGTTGTTTGATATTTTATATGTATTTCCTGGCATTAACTGAAGTCCATAGTTGTGGTGGCTTAATGATACAGACAAATCACAATAGGTATTTTCTACACAGACACAACTACTACATAATCTGTTGTCAGCTGGTGATATTGTATATGACAGTAACCCATATGCCATGATCTATCAGAACTGTGAAAGCGTTGCACAATAACTGTTCCTTCCAGTTTGCATGGAATTTCAGCCCCCGTTTTTTCCAGCTTTTCCTGTTTTATGAATAGATGGAGTGCTCTAACACTGATAATGTCATACATTTTTTAAGCTCTTTGAAAATTAAGATTCAACAGTGAAATGCCAAATGAAAAAGAAATGGCCTTATTAAACAATTTGATGTACACTGCAAATTTCTGCATAGTAGAAAGAATTTCTCCGCTTCCTGCAGGTGCATCCTAAGGCCATGTAAAAAAAGGGGGAAGTATGATTCCTTGCATATGTAGATGTGTGCATTAAAAATGTCTTTATATTTATTGAGAATAAAGCATTCTCTGTAAAATCCGCTAGAACAGAAATAAAAATTTTATGTGATTGGATACAAAAGGTCAAGTGCAACATTATACAGTTAAAAAATTCAAAGAAGACTTATTTTAGCCCCCACCTTAAAATATCATAATGTTCTCTAACGGGTTTGGAAGCTATTAACAGCCACAAAATTAGCACAGGGATTGAGGGTATGCTTGATTTTATTGAAAGGTTTCATTAATGTTGTCAAGTATCAGAGCAAGATTTAGATTTATCAAGTTATCATTGTCTGACTTTCTTTTGCTGAATATTTTCAAGTGAACAGTCTGCCTAACTAGAAACAAATGGGTCATATAAATCTGTTCTAAAGCTGGAAGATTTAACTGAAGGGCAAAAGATGGATTTGTTTTTACTCGTATGCTTTGTAAAGGCATAATTGAATATTTATGTCCTAGCTATGTTGGTAACCACCATGACTGTTTTTAAAAGTGAAGTTTTAATGGCAAATAACATAGCCCAAAGTCCAAGTGAAGCATCTTTTCCTCAGTACAGACTGTAAAAAGCTTGTGGTATTTTAGACAGAAGTGACATATACTAAGCTAGACTTTAAATATGTTGTTATTTTGTTCATTTATTCTATGACATTATTGCAGTTACAATGTAGAAAAATGTCTCCACCCTTTCTATTAATGGGGGTTTGTGTTGCTTTTTTCTTTTTTTTTTTTTTTTTTTTTTTTTAGAAAAAAGAACATTTTTGAACTTCAGAACCCTAAAGTAGCTACCTGTTTTCTAATTAAGTGTATGTTTTATGGTTGGCAGTCTAAGGGTGGAAGCAGCCTTTTCTCTGTCTTTTCCTCTATATTGTCTCTGAACAGGATTTCATAATGAATATGAAGTATTTAATGAAGAATATGAACTATTTCAAGGGAATGATAAGAAATCAGCTTAGCTGTTTCAAGTGAATGACTCCTGGTCTTCTGTCACTGCACCATGACATTAAGCCAGCCATAATTAAAGCTTTCACCAACTTAAACTAACAAGTTTTTGTGTTTTAGTGTTTGTTTGGATTTTTTTAATTAATAAAATGTATGTTGTGTTTTTTTGAGTTTTGGGGGATTTTTGTTGTTGCTTTGTTTTGTTGTGTTTGTTTTTTTTTTCTTTTGAAAAGCTGAAGTGTAATTAAATAAAATCTAGTTTTGTTTTTGTTTAGAAAAAAAATGTTGTAAAGGCTCATGAAATTTGAATTTATGGATTAAAAAAACATAAATGGGAAAGCTGTTTTGCAGTAATATTTTCTTTATTTTTTCTATAATTACTTATTTTTTAAATTAAAAGCCTTCCTTAATTGATAAATTAAGAATGCGAGAAGCTACCTGAATTATAAGTACTTTGAGAGAAGACTGTCTTTTGATCAGCTCCCAGAACTTGTGGTCAGAACTGAGTTCTCTCCCATGAATCAGCTGCTGTGTGGTCATGAATTTTGTATACCAAGTAATGGTATGTGAATAATGAAAATATCTATTTCACATGGACATCAGTGTTGAGAGCTTGTCTTGGGTTACAGCCTGGGTTAGAAGAATGCTGTATTGCTGTCATATACTGATGTGTTTGATGTGTGTCCAGTGGTGCTTGTTTTTGAACATGTGAATATTTTTGAGGGCCAAAAAAATTCAGAAGGATCTTTATTGAGATAAAGAATGAACTACATTATGATAGACTCCACAGTTCTACTGCAATAAACCTGTACTATTTTGTATAGTAGAACTGTGAATGTTTCCCAAAAGGATGAGATACTTTTCCCCATGTTAAGATAAAGGATGATGCAGTTTATCATTATATTGTTGTCTGTTACAAGAGGCTGATAAATCAAACTTGTATTTTTTTATCTTCTAAATAAATATATATAAAAAAGGAAGGTCTTCGTAGGGCTAGCAATAAGAGTTGGCAGAAAGCCTTTTATTGTTCAGGGCTGCAAATGTACAAAAAGGTTAGCTACATAAGTATATAGTCATAATTTATTAGATTCAATGGACTTACATTTATTATTCTCAAGTATGTGCTAAATTTTGTATGTAGCTTTCAGGGAATAGCAACCCTGTCAGCAGAGTATGCAGAAGCAGCAATATTCTCAGTATGGTCAGCAGGAGATGACTGCTTAATCATGCAGAAATACCTCAAACTACATCAGCAGTTCCAGATAATGTGTGGGGAATGAGGATCCTTCATTCTCATGTCATTCCATGTCTTCAGTGGTTTAGGTCATTCTACTTCCAGTTTCATCATTCTACTTGAGAAACAGTGGAAGAGAAACAAAAGTAGAACACAGAATAAAGAGAGAGGAGTCAAGAGGCAAGGATTTGGGTTAAGGAGGGAAAATGAGAAATTAAAATGGAACTATAGATTGTTTTTCTGAGTGCAAAGGGCAATCGGTTGTACCAAACACAGAATGTAAAATTTTTATTTTTTTCTATGCCTAGTACACCATGCAGCAAATAATAATGCTTGTTCATCATTTTATCCAGAAATACAAGTTCATATAACTTTTACTTAATTAGGTTTAGGAGATTAATTTCAGATTTAAGGCTTTATAGCAACTCACTTTCTGACTCACTGGATTATGCTTGAAATGTCTTGAAGACATGATGTTTAAAATTCCATTCTAAATAGAAGGGTGTTTAGTTTAACAGCACTGGATCAAGGTTATAGACTGAGTAGCAAAGTAGGGCTGAATATTTCACTGAGATCAACTTGGAGATTTAAATGACAGTGAGGCACTTGTTCAGGTCAAGACTTTTTCCTAAGCTTGCTTTGGTTAATTTAAGATACTTTCCCCCTTGCTGGTTTGATGAAGTACTCAATTTTTAATTATTATTTTCTTTCTCCTTTTTTTTCTGTTCTCTATAGCACATCTACATGAGCCAAAAATGACAAGTCAGCTTTCAGCAAGACTGAAATCTCATACTGTAGTATTTGAAAACCTTTTAGGAGCCATGTTCACCTTCCAGCATGCTGATGGCTTTCCCTGGTGCCTGAAACATATCCGTAACAGTATCTTGCCCTGGGCTAGATAAGAATGGCTTACCAGTTTTGTATTTCCATCTGTGCTGGGTGTGTTTGTCAGTAAGTCATTCATTGTTCCTTTTAAAAGTCACTAGATTTGTGACTTCTGAGTCACTATGGGTAGAAGTAAAAAAGGCTGCTTGAGTACAGTTGCACTTTAGGATAAACTACTCTCCTGGTTTAAGGCCAGCTGGCAACCCACAACCCAGAACAACACAGCCGCTCACTCACACCTCCCCATTTCCTCCCTCCCACTCCCAGAGGGATGGGGAGAAGAATCGAAAGAATGTAACTCCCATGGGTTGAGATAAGAACAGTCCAGTAACTAAGGTATAACACAAATCACTAC
>JAOEHX010035989.1:0-22973 GCA_025448015.1 Bolborhynchus lineola
TGTGTTTCAGTCAACATAAAGCAGAGGTTAACCGTGAGTGCTGTCTGTATTAAAATTTAGATAGTGCCTGTTGAAAATGGATAGTAATTTGGTGATTATTCGTATTTTTAAACATTCTGCATTACACTAATTTATTATGCAAAATTAAATTAAAGTACATGGAACATATGGATTTTTTGCTTTTTTATATTTATTTGTGGTGGTGGTGAATGGCAGATAATTCATAGCACTGAAGTTTAATAATTAAAATTACTTTTATTATTCTGTTTACTAGTTTCTCCTTTCTACATTCTCTTGTAATTTTGACACATAATTAGCAAAAAATTTTGCACAGCAGCACCTCCTAATAGAACACAGCATGGATAACTTTCCATGCAGATTCAATTTCTGTCTACATTCCACTAATCTCTTGATTGTTCCTGAGGAAAATAATGGGATCCCTGCTGTGTTCCTGATGCATTGAGCATTAGTAAAGATAATAACAAGATTCAGTATACCCAGAAACTCAGGATATGCATCTGCTCTTTAGCCTAACTGAAAAGGGCCACGCAAGAAGCCTGGTTGATCATTCACTGAGCTTTGTCAGATTAAAAGAGCTTCATTTATACCTACTTCCAGTGGAAATATGGTGTTGTGGTGAGTTAACCTGGCCTGGCTTCCAGATGCCCACCAAGTCACTCTCTCACTTGCCCTCCTCAGCAGAATGAGGGGAGAAAATAAGGTGAAAAAAATCTCATGTGTTGAGGTAAGGAGAGGAAGACTGCTCACTAATTACAGTAAGTTATCATGGGCAAAACAGTTTTGACTTGGGGAAGATTAATTTAATTTATTGTCAAGTAATAACAAAGTAAGAGAATGAGAAATAAAAACAAAGCTAAAAATATTTGCCCCCTACCTCACCTCATCGCCAGGATCAACGTCACTCTTGAATGTTTTACCTCCTCCGCACCAAGCTGTGCACAGGATGGGGGTTGTGGCCAGTTCATAATGCTTAGTCTTTGCTGCTCCTTCCTTATCACACTGTTACCCTGCTCCAATATGGGTCCCTCCCATGGGCTGCAATTCTTCAAGAATTTCTTCAAGTTCTTCACAGAGTAGAGACTTTCAGGAGTGGACTGCTTCGGTGTGGGTCTTCCATGGGCTGCAGATCCTGCCAAAAAGCCTGCTCCATCATGGACTTTCCAAAGGGCTGCAGCTTTCTTCAGATCACATCCACTTGCTTCAGCATGGGGTTCTCCATGGCTGTGGTGCAGATATCTGCTTCACCATGGATCACCATGGTCTGCAGGGGCACAGCCTGCCTCCCCATGGTCTGCACCATAGGCTGCAGTGGACTCTGCTCTGGCCCCTGGAGCACCTTGTGCCCTCTTTCTGCACTGACCTTGGTGTCTGCAGAGCAGTTTCACTCTCATGCTCTCACTCCTCTCTCAGAGCTGTTGAGCAGCAGTTTTTACCCTTTCTTAAATATAGTATCACAGAGGCAGCACAGGTGTCACTGATAAGCTCAGCTTTGGGCAGCAGCAGGTTCCTTTTGGAACTCTCAGGAGCTGTCTCTGTTCACGTGGGAACAGCTCTTGGTCTCTTCTTCCAGAGGCCATCCCTGCAGCCACCTGCCTCCAAAATCTTGCCACTTGCCAATACAAGCATTAACTAGCCAGCTAGCCAGTAGATTCATCAGCTGAGGAGACATGAATGCCTTTCCACACACTGCTCACCTAACAGTTACTGGGACCCATCTGACTTCCTAGAAGATACAGCTTCATAAATCTCTGGGGCAATGATGTCAGGTTCTTTATGAATTCCTAATAATACACAACACTGGTATGAAAGCTCTCCCAAGTTTAGATGGCTTGGTACAGTTCAAATTTGGTTTTATTGATAGTTGCCATCATAGAAAACAAGCACTCGCCTAGGCATCTCCCATCTGCTTTGGCTGCCAAGTCAAACCAGATTATAAAGATTTATCTGCTTACCTGGGAATAGCTACATGCAGAAGTCTACAGCAAAGGACAGGCTCTTTGGCCTTGTTCTGAAATGAAATACCTGAACTCTCTTGTTTCAGTGACTTTCGTGGAGATGAGCATAGCCTTAAAATTAAAACTATGCTTCCCGATGCTTCTGAAATGTATTTTACAGCATAGTAATTTCAGATTGTATTGACCTAAAAATATGGAGCCTCTGTATATCACAGTTTCATTTATTTTAGGCTTCCTTTTTACTGCACAATCTACAAGGGAAAATAGAAGAAGAAGGGATTTAAAGGACTTGTAAATTATGTTTGTACATATTTAAAGATCTTCTGTATTACTAGCCTGATATAAAGAGAGTTTAATGTAAGCAAGATTCTGCTTTGCTCTATTTTTATCTTACATACAAAATAGCTACAGGGTAGGTTTTGAAAAGCTTTTAGGGATGGCTTCTTTGCCTTCTTGCTGATGGTAGAGTTCACATTGACATCAGTAAAAAACAGATTAGGACAGTGAAGAAGAGTATTGAAAATACCTTCTAAATTCTACAATATGCTGTTTTGCATTGAATTGCACAAACAAGCCCCTTAAAATTCTTTAATCTGGAATACTATCTTCCCTTAGGGGAAAAGGAGAGAAAAGACTATTACATGTTTTCTGTAGTCACAGGACAGCAGAAACATGGATCAATGAAGAATTAAAAATTGATCATTGAGTTGTGAGTGAGTCAAAATTTTCATTGATGTCAGCAAGCTTTTCTGCTTGAGAACAAGATGGACATCTATAGCCTGATTCAAGAACACTTAAAATCATTATGTATATTTCAGTAGTTGCAGCAGGTGTTAAGGAGGCCAGCTGTGAATTTAAACTTCATATATCTGAGTCTTGCCTCCTGGAATGAATGTTTGTATTTTGAGAAGTATGAAAGCAAAGTACTTTGGCTCCTGACCCTAAAATTCAAGTAAACCTTCAACAGATGTCTTCTGCTGCATGTCCACTCTGAGTGTATAATTAGGAGTAGATTTAGTGTTTCCTCTGCAATGCAGTAACACAATCTTGTTTACTCCATAATCAGCCCCACGCAGTCAATAATTCAAAGCAGCTCAAAGAACAATCGAAAGATGTAAGCACTACATTTAAAATACTATTTAATTTTGTGCCCTTATGCTTCTCCATCTCTGGATCCTGTACTCACAGGGAGGCCATTAGCCAGCATCTCCCCTAGCATCCATATAGCAGTAAAATTTTAATTCTGTTGCAGGCAACATCACATACCAGACACATCCCTTGATACATGATGCTATTTCATTGTCTTCACCAAAAAAAGTATTCTAACATTAGCCCTTTTTCTGATCTGTCCATAGCATAAAAGGAATAATATTCCTAAGGAAAAGCTCTATTAGCCAAGAGGCAATTCACTCTGAACATTTCACTTCAGTCATCTGAAACAATTAACTTGAAACGTAAAATCAGTTTTATTTTTCTATCTTAAAAAAATGAGCAGTTTCCTCTTTTCAGTGTTGCAAGTGGTACAGACATAAAAAAGATTGATGTGTTTCAGATTTGCATGATTCTGCTAGAGATATTTTACACATATCTGCTTGTTAAATTAAAAGTAAATTGCACAGTGCTGAAATGTAGTATTTTCTTTTACAGTGTAATTAAAACCAGATATCAAATATTTGTAGGGAGAATATTAGAAGCACAAATAGAAATTGTAATGTGTACCATTACCTATAAAGACAAATCTTTCACCAAAATGTGCTTTGGAAATATAAGCATTTTAAATAACTGCAAATAGATTTGTCATTTTCTCTTCTGGAAGATTTGATATTGTCCTGACATATGCTAAAATAAATGTAAAATTCCAACACAATAACACAATAAAAGCGAATTACAAATAACCTTATTTTTTCCAAAGGAAGGTGAAATAATACGCTTTTTTACTGTGAGAAGTTTTTTTTTGTGCATTGAGATGTTAAATCGTAATGATTAAAAAAATCATTCAGGAAATTAAAAAAAAATTGGTTTACTGACTCTTTGTATAGACAAGGAATGTGTGACAGCGATTTAAAATATAAATGCAGATATACTAATTTTTTTTTTTTTTTTTCTCTGTGAAAGTATCTTGCATGCAGGAGGGTACTGAAAATCTAAAATTTAAATTGTCTTGTTACATATCCTCAAGAAAACCTTCCTTAATTTAGAAAGTCCTATGTTGGCTTAATTTCAAGACTGTGTGAAAAAGCAGCATATGAAATGCATACTTGGAGAAACATCGTTAATGTCAGCATTTTGGTTTTCTTACAAATAGCAGTTCAGCAATAGCAGTAATGTCATCTAGAAGTTGGAGGAGTTTTGTGAACAACTTTTTGTAATACTGAATTTTCATGAAAGCACTGAAATTAGCAAGTAAAAGAAAGGTGGCTTTGCATGCTCTGTCTTGCATAAACCAGAATATCTATTATCTTTACTTGGCTTAGCTCTGGATTCACTGGGAGAGTATGATACATTAAGTTTTGTTCACAAGACTTGTTTCTTAATCAAGTCTATCCCCACGAATTCAGGTTTTTAGTATATTCATAGAATCATAGAATCATAGAATAGTTAAAGTTGGAAAGGAGCTTAAGATCATCTAGTTCCAACCCCCCTGCCATAAGCAGGGACAACTCACACTAAACCATGCCACCCAAGGCTATGTTGAACCCAGTCTAGAGCACCACCAGTGGTGGAGCATTCACAACTTCCCTGGGCAACCTGTTCCAGTGACTCACCATCTGCACAGTAAAGAATTTCTTCCTCGTATCCAGTCTAATCCTCCCCTGCTTAAGTTTGAACCCATTACCCCTTGTCCTATCACTGCAGTCCCTAATTAAGGCATTCAGCCTTCCAGCATCCCTATAGGCCCCCTCCAGATACTCGAAGGCTGCTCTAAGGTCTCCACGCAGCCTTCTCTTCTCCAGGATGAACAGCCTCAACTTTCTCAGCCTGTTTTCATACGGGAGGTGCTCCAGTCCCCTGATCATCCTCGTGGCCCTCCTCTGGACTTGTTCCAACAGTTCCAGGTCTTTTTTATGTTCAGGATACCAGAACTGCACACAATACTCCCAGTGAGGTCTCATGAGAGCAGAGCAGAGTGGCAGGATCACCTCCTTCGACCTGCTGGTCACGCTTTTTTTCATTAAAACAACTTCAGTAGAAGTAAGGAATACATTGTGCACTTTAAAACCAAAATGCTGAATTTAAAATAATTTTGATTAGTTCCACTAAAAAACATGTGGTTTAAGTTTTCCAAACATACATCAAAAAGGGCAAATTTCACACTCTTTAGACCTCTACTGCAAGGAACTTTCTGGTGTTCTAATTCAGCATGATGAAGCCAGCTATTGCTTCTATTATGAATTTGTACTGACGTGAGCTGAAACATGTGGTACATGCAGAAAATATTGAAGACAATGAAAGATAAATTCTTTGTCCAAAAAAAATAAACATACCTAATATTGGAGTAAATGGAAGCTCTATATGGAAATATTAAACCAGAATATAGAGATACATCTTTCAGTGACATAGTTCAGAAGTACACTGAGTGCATTATAGAATGTACCTTGTAATGGCCACTCATTCCACATAATTTCTCAAAAAAGCGATCCAGTTTATCATGGAAAACCATGTCTTCCTCTCTTCTTAAACTGTCTTTTTACTGGTTCAAAAATGCAGAGACTAAAACCTTCCCTTAGGTAACAGCTGTGAAGCGTGGTGGTTCAGTAAATGGCACAGTGCTGGTTGCTCACATAGTTATTTCTGTCATCCAGACTTACAGCTTGAAAAAAAGAAAAGTAAGAGCATTCTGTTATGCAATTCATATTCCAAAAAGTCAATCTATTTCCATCATCAGTTGATTTTTGTATGTCTCTATGATTTTTATGAAAATATTCACAGGTATTTATCAGATTGATAAATGTAACTACAACCATGCCTGAAATTTTTCAATCAGATCATAGTGATTTTTTTTTTTTTTTTGACCAAAAATTCTCAGTACTTATAACTACACAGATTCAGCCTTGGCTTCTGCAGGTTTTTCTTTTCTTTGTGATACTAAATTATCAGGTGTCTGTGCAGAACCTCCTTTTTACTTCAAATAGTAATAAGGAGAAAGCACTTTAAACAGCAGATCTATGTTGGGAACTACTTAGAATGCATACTTATGAACATAAGCTCATTGATATGTTAAAATACTGAAATTAAGAGAGTATGAATGCCTTAGGAACTTGGTAAATGAGGTACATAGCTATTGCATACTACTTTGACAAGATTCTAAAAAAACCCCAAACCAATAATTTTATCATTTAATGATATAAAATAGAGTATAAAGTGTACCAATATAAATGAAAATAAAAATAAAAAGCGGAATGGTAAAATTCAGATCTGAAAGATGTCTTGAGATACCTTTTTCACATTAGTTACCATAAGGTCACACGAGCAAAACATGTTTTTCATGTGAGAGATGAGTAATTTTCTATTGAAATGCACAATGTTTTGTCATTGGATAGTCCCAGAACACCCATAAGAAAAAGGAATGTTGTTTCCTCCTTCTGAAAAGGAGCCCTACAAAAAGAAAAAAGAGTCAAACAGAAACATAAATTATGATAACTTAGTAAAGGAAAAAGGGAATTATACAACAGCAGTTTTCAATCAGCATGAAACTAGAATTCTATTTCTGTTCAGTGTATTCCTTTGGAGTTAATTTTAAAAGTCTTGGTTGTGAAACACATTTTAAGCACTATATTGAGATATTTTTTTTTTTTCAGATATGAAGTACTGAAGAATTCCCAGTATAACATTGGGAATAAAATTAGAGAAAGATAAGTACAAGAATTTTCTAAGGAAATAATGACACACTATACAAACATTTTAGCTCTGCAGTAGCCTGAAGTTTGGCTGTACAGTACAGTAGGTATTACTGTACCTACAGCAGCATGAGACAGGCAGCCATTCATTAAATGTGTGGCATATTCAATCTTCACTCCAAAAAAATGGCTGAACTTTCATGTGAATATATCAGTGAGTATATCAGCATTAAACCATGAAACCTCTCCCTGTTTTGTAGGATGGGGAAAATATTTCTTGCTGAGAAAAGTATACTCTCTTGCTCAGGAGCAACAATCACTACTGAAGAGGAGCTAAACATAGTGGAGGTTATTTCCTGAATGGCTGGATGTCCCAAATGTATTCATAGAATGACTACTTTGCTATTGCCTAAATTATCTGTGAGGTTCTGTGATAAAGTACAATGTCAGATATTCAACAAAAGAATGTTAATGAATGCCAAGAAGTTATTTGTGTTCACTGGTCTCACAAATCAAGTGTAGGATTTCTCACATGGTTTAAGTGCCATAGTACCTCCAAAGCAAGTATCCCACCTCTACTGGCCAATTCAGGCTGAGTATAATAGGCATCTAGGCTCCTTGTTATTGTGCTAGACAATCAACAAAGTGTACATGACAAGTGAGACACAATCTTAACAGAAAAAAAGGACATAATGTGCAAGAATAATTATTAATTTCTTCTTTTATCTGAAATTTTGCTGATTCTGGACTGTAAATTAAGGCATCACTGTTCATTTAATTTTCAGAATCTGAGGGTGGTTGTTTCTTTCCTGATTGTGATATCTACCTTTTTTTCTACTGAAACAGTCACTATGGACTCGAGAAAACAAGAAGCATGTGGCCACTCAGAGAGCAAATATTGAAGGAGCCATTCAGATAGAAGACTAGACAGGTCTGTTGTTACTATTTTTTTGTCCAAGGAGAGTTTAATAGATAAGCATTACATTGCAGAATTCATCTTTCAAAATTCTGTGTTTGCTTGTTACAAGTACCTGCTAGTTTGGGGACATAAGAGAAGCTGAAGATGACTATCATATAACTGTGTAGGTGACCTGATTCTCAGATATGTAAGACTTTGGGCAGTTACACACTGATTTAGAGACTATTCAAAAGGTTGTGCTGCATGCATTAAGCAAATAATTGCCAGACAGTATATGCTTCAGCTATAAAGCTTAGCAGGTATATTCAAATCGTCAGCTCCCCAAATAAGAATAGAATAATGTCAGATGGTAAAAGTCTACTTCTGAAAACTCCAAAGGAGACTTGTAATATTTTGCACCTACTCATATACCTACCTGAAGTCAGGTAACAAGTACGGTCACAGTATAACATCAGAAGAGACCAAGAATTTTTCATACCAGCTAAAGGAGGTCAATAGCTTCTCTTTCTGAAATACACTCTGCTTGAAGTGACCAAGAAGAAGTATGGGCTGTTAAAGTAATCGTGTTAGTTTCTGCCTAAACTGGTTTCCTATGGAAAAACAATCCTGCTTTGTTGAAAGCTTTGTCTACCTATCACTTCTCCCTTAGTAACATTTGAGCCTAGTTCAAGAGAAATACAAGATGCAGAGACAGTAACATCTTACTAGAAGCCAAAAACGGATCTTGCCTGGGAATTGCATCCTTTGCTTGGTCCTCCAGGCACCAGGATGCTACATGCTCTGCTTGTTTCACACAGCAGGCAGGAAGAAGCAACCAGACACTAATCAGCTAATGCATGTTTGCTTGCCACTCACAGTATGTATTTCCAAACAAGCCATGGCTGACTTCACATCTGGTAGGATTTCTAAATTGTTAAAGAAAAGAACTGGGAATATTGCAGTGATGGTGATTTCAGTAGATGTGTAATTTTAAGTTTTGGTATGTCAGCTATAGATTATAGGATAATAGGGAAAAACCAAGTGTATGCTGCCTTGCTGCAGACAAAAAGCCAGAGTGTTTGTTCTGCTGGTTTAGAAGTATTTAACTATTTTCATGGCTGTGATAGACGCTAGATATGCACACCCTTGCCTAAAGCACGATCACAAAATATTCATCAGTAGCAGCTCTGCATAGTGACTTGCTTGGTGGTCTCAGCCTTGATTATGCAAGAGAGGAGCTCCTCTACCAATTATCCTTCTGCAAAGAATCCCCCAAAAGCCTGGTTCAGAGAGAGTCCCAAAGGAGGGACGTGTCAGTGTAAAGCCATGTCACACTTCAGAGTGTGTACTGCTGTGGCGCACAGAGCAATCCTGTAGAGTTTCAAAATTATGCCAGACACCTCTTCAGCTCTAGGGCGGCACAGAATCAGAAGAAGGGCTTAAAGATACCTCTTTCTGCTATCTTCTAATATATTTGGCTGCAAATTTTTTGCTATGCATGCTACCAAATCTCAGCCTCTCTACTAAGATTTATCTCTTTATTTGCAAGTTGGAGTCAGGACTCTGATCTAAATTATTCAAATGCAATAGTGGTACTCAAGGTTATTTAAAATGTTGGGTGATGATTTGTTTCTTTTAGAATTAGCACAAAAATATCCTACACCAGCACGCATACAGGGTTAGAGTACCTTGCAAGGAAATATTGTGTCCAGTGGATCTCACCTTTGAACAAAATGAAGGGAAATCGTGCTGTTCACAGCCCCTCCTTTCCCATTCTCCCACAACAGAGGGAGGGATAGCAGAAAGGACAGGAGAGACCTAGCCTAGCTAATAGACAGATGGGTATCAGGCTGACATAAGGCCTGGAATATGCAAGTATTGTTCAGGCAGTCCCAGAGGATTTACAATGACACATTTTTTGACATTGAGGAAGTAACAGTGAGCTCAGTCAGTTATTTTTAATCTTCATTTCAATCTTCTCTGCTCTGTCTATGTTGTATTCATATTGCAATTTGAACCAGATCATCCCTTTGGTAAGAAAAGGGGGGAAAAAAAACACAAAACAAAAAACCAAAGCAAAATACCCTTAAAAAGAAAAAAACAACAACAAAACAAAACCAAAAACAAAACAAAAAAAACAACAAAAGAAAAACCCCAAAGAACCCAAAGCAAACAAAAAAAAACAAACAAAAAAAAAAACCCCAAAAATAAAAACAAAAGCCAAACACCCAAAAACCAACCCAAACCAACCAATCAACCAAACAACCAAAAAAACAAACCAGTGATGAGAGGATTTTGCTCACATTGAATACGTAGCCTTGCAATACAAGTTTATGTGTGGATGTTGATATGAGGAGGAGCAAATCAGGGACATCAAAACTATTACAACATGGCTGAGAAGATGAATTTAAGTGTCTTCCTACAGACTTCAATTAAGAACTAATTAAGTCTTTTTCTGTAGAGGGACTTCTTCCAATGGAATAGAAGCATAGAATAGTTAAGGTTGGACCTTAAGATCATCTAGTTCCAACCCCCCTGCCATGGGCAGGGACACTCACACTAAACCATGTCACCTAAGTTTCTGTCCAACCTGGCCTTGAATATTGCCAGGGATGGAGCATTTTTGACTTCTTTGGGCAACCTGTTCTAGTGCCTCACCACTCTCAGAGTAAAGAACTTCTTCCTTATACCTAACCTTCCTCTGTTTAAGTCTAAACCCATTACTCCTTGTCCTATCTCTACAGGCCCTGATGAAGACTCCCCCTCTAGCATGCTTTCATGTAGTGATAGGAGAAGGGAGAATGGTTTTAAACTGAAAGAAGGTAGATTTAAATTAGACATTAGGAAGAAATTCTTTATTGCGAGGGTTGTGAGGTACTGGCGCAGGTTGCCCAGAGAAGCTGTGGCTGCCCCATCCCTGGCAGTGTTCAAGGCCAGGGTGGATGGGGCTTTGAGGAACCTGGTCAAGTGGAAGGTATCCCTGCCAATGACAGGTGGGTTAGAACCAGATGACCTTTAAGGCCCCTTCCAACCCAAACCAGTCTATAACTCTATGATTTTAAGAAAATGCATCATTGGCTACTGACAAAAATGGAAGCTTATACAAACCATATGAACACCTGAGCAAGACAAGTAACCTTTCTATGAGCTGAATTTTAATCAGAATAAATAAAGCTTTCAGAAGTTATTCTCTGGTCAAATAATAGTAACAAAAATCCCAAAACCAAAAACCCTTACAGTTTGTTTTAAGTTTTAAGATTGATAAAAATGTGTTTGGTGAAATCCAGACTGGAAAAACAGTTAAAACTTGCAGCCCAAATGTTATGCAATATCGATAGATTTCCAACCTGAAAGAAATGTTAGAAATATTAATGTAACACTTCAGGCTCTGCTTCCAAGTCCAAAATCCTTTCATTAATGAAATATTTATGAGATGCTTCAAATATTTTTTTCATTAATATATTTCTTCATTTAACTCCAAGTGTATTTGAAGCATATTTGTGGTCTGAGATAAAAGGGCCAATACTATTTTCTATTGTGCCATATTAATTTCCCAATTTTGTCATTGTAGATTTGTCCCAATATCTTCAGAGACCCTAGCACTCCTTATACAAAATAGGCAAATAATATGCTTTTCTAAAACAAGAAAAAAGATATTTTTTTATTTGCTATCTATCTCATTTGTGTATATTCCTAAGATTTTGTGTGTGTTAATATAGCAACAATGTATTGAACAAAAACACTCTGTATGTAAACCTAAGCCATTTTTTATAGAAAAGTTTCTTAATTTGTATCTTAAATTACAGTTATATAATCAATTAGATTCTGATTGCATTAACAAAGATGTAAATCTGAAGCAACTCCGCTGAAGTCAGTGGAAATAAACTAAGGTAATATTGGTTTTTAGGCAATCTGAGGTTCAAGCTATTAATACGGCTTAAACTTTTGTGCCCTTCATGTGCATCAAGATAGTATGAGGCCTGTTCTCTTTCTTCCTCCTTTCTCCTCTCCTTTTTCTCACTGTGCAGAGGGCAGAAAAATCTCTATGTTCCTTTCAGATGTAATTCCATATTAAAGGCCAGGTCATGGCATCAATTTTTAAACACAGCTACCCACTGAGATCAGTGCAGAGTGCTACTTAAAACTTGACAGTAGGGTGTGACCCTATAATATCAAGAAACATCTCTTTACTTGACTAAAAGCCTGATTCTAGTCACAACAGCATTCTACTAGCATTAAACACTGCATTTTTAGCATTCCTCTGCTGATGTGCAGTATTCTACTGTGTTTCCAAGTGTGTTCATTGCTTATACTGTTTCAGCTATCCCATTTTGCATAAATAAACAACCGCAGCAACACAGATTTTAACACTGGCTAAAGAACTATTGTGTGTGTAAGGCCAGACCAATAAATGCATCATGAACACATGAATCTTTGTGCTGCAGAAAGTTTTATTGGTCTGTGTAGGACCAACCAGGTAGAGGGTAACTTACATCCTGTCCTTTAATCAAAGCTACAGGCCCTTATCATAAAAAGATTGATGTGCATCTTCAGCCGCACCTTAAATATTGCAATTAGTGCCAATAGGGGTTTTCAGAATTTTGATCATGAAGAAAATGCACAAAGTCTTTGTAGAACTGGTCACAACATTTGTTTTCAAAGTTTCACCTTCTTCTTTGCTGCTGTCATACATCACAGACACTGATAGTTTATTAGTGTTAATAGCTTCCCTCATATTCCAGCATAAGGTACCTGTTAGAGAGGTAGCACACAAAAACTAGGTAAAATATTATAGCTAAAACTGGAGCTAGACTATTACAAATAAGCTAGGTAAATCAGTCATGCCAGCAACTGTGTTCATTTTACAAATTCATTTTGGTTTTAGCAAGCTAGTCAAAAGCATTAATGTGCCTAATACCCCTTCTATTCCTCTGCCTTGTCTTTATGCATTTCCACATACACATCATACTGTATACATGTAAAAATGTTTTTATTCATTTCCCTGATACAGGAATGTCATTGCCTTTCCACGAAAGAACAGATGAAAACCATTTGCACAGATATTGCTTTAACATGGAGGAAAAGAGCAAGGGAATATACCTCAGGCATGCACTGAAAGCTTCTATCTCCATAGTCAGAAGTATCCTTATAAATATGACATTTTTTTAAAAAGGCTTTTAAACCAGCTTTTCCAAGGGGTATAAAGATTGCATTAAGTGCAAGATGTGATTTTCAAAAGGGCAGAAACAGATGACATGTACTTCTGAGTTGCTTTCAAGGCAAGGTTGAGTTATTAAATGCTAAAGTCACCTCTAAAATGTTATTTAGGCTGCTAAATCAGGTAATAGCTTTTGAAAAATTTACCTGCCATTAATAGAAGGATAAGGTTCTAGTAAAAGAGGTGATTTTTTGACACCATTTCATGACTTCCAACATTTTTTGACAGAACACTTGGTCAGGGAGCTATAATTTTTAGGGAATTAATAATACTTTTTAAATACTTTTCTAGGAAAATTCAGCTTTGGGGACTTCTTTCACCAAAGAATGAGTAAAATCCCCCAAATTTAGGAATTCCCTAGAATTAATAAGTGCAAATCCTATCCTGTGAAATATGGGATTAGGAATTTGGTGACTGCATTTTTGTTTTAAATATGAACGCTTTTAAAATATCTTCATTTTGATGCAGAGGAAAGTTTGACAATCAGTATAAGTGGGGCATGCATTCCATAAAAACTAAATCCCTCCTGTAACTAACCTCCAAAACTGGTTTCCTGTTGCTTTTAAAAATGGAAGTAAACACTTTTTGGTAGAAAAGAATTACTTCTGTATCAGTAATATCTAAAATCTTTCTGTTTCAAGAAGCACAAACTTGTTGTCAAAATCCCCTCCTGTTGTGATGACAGGATCACAAGAAAATATACCTGTTCCAGTGACCTTAATCGTCTTCCATTAAGCCAAGCTACAACTTCTTCTTTGACATATCACCTTTGTACTGTGATGGTGATTCTTCTCAGGAAATTTATTTATAATCTGAAAATGGGTGGAGTTTTTTCAGCATATACAAGACAGTAAAAAATTATGCTATGGATGATGGTATTTCTGAAGCCAGCTGGTTGAGGGCAAAAATATGTATTTTATTGTCATAGACAATGACCAGGTCTGCCCTGATTTTCCTGGATGCAAAATAAATGTTTTTACAAAGTACCACAAGTGTTGGTACCTTTAATGTGACATAAATTGAGGTGTATACATAGAAATAGTTGGATCATTCATTCAGCCTCTGCTGCACATTTTGGATGTTCCATTTACAACCCAGAAAATGACAAATCTGCCAACAGAATGATATAAATAACAGGATAGTAGAAGCTTGTGGACAACATTATATCAGCTGGCTTTCTGTACAATAGAAAGTGTATCACCTTTGCTTTCTACTTGGTGGCAGAACTCCAGTTTGCAAAATATAAAAGAGATTATATCTTCTCTACTGCCTGTGACACTACTAAATGCTTCCATCAGTTACTTTTAATGCATTGTAAGTTACTTTAATTACATATCAAGGTCAGAGCTCCATGTTACCACCCAGTATGCAACGCAATTGCATAGTTTGGCTTTTTAAAGATACAAACGCTGCAGGACCCAGACACCCATAATTTACTGTGACATGGAATTAGATGAGGTGCAATCTGACACCATGCAATTACAAACTTGTGATCCATCACTGTGGCTTCTGAGGCCACACAATATGCAGCAAGGGAACTGTCTGCAGAATTAAGCCTAAAGCAGATCATTTGCATAGTAAAGGCACTTCAAAGGAAGACCAATACATTAGAATCATAGAATATCTCAAGCTGAAAAAGACCCTTAAGGATCACTGAGTTCAACTCCCTACTTCTCACACTACTACCTAACACTAAACTGTATGACTAAGAACACCACACAGATGATCCTTGAACTCTGACATGTGTGGTGCCATGACGACCAAGGACCACAGGCTCCACATTCTTTCTTTGTATTGTTTTTTGTGATATTGAACAGCATCCATCTATTTGTAAATGTATTCACCTATGGTGCTGTCAGCAAAAGTGTGTGATTTCAGTTGAATTCTGTGTTGACTATAATTCCATATTTAAGTTTTGCTTTATTCCCCTAGCATCAGAACTGATATACACTGGCAGCCACAGTCAAAACTTTTGTAAGTGTAAATATAGAAATGCTGAGAGGAAAAGAAACAATGGGGACTTTCTGTTCCACTTTGAAAGGCAGATACTACAGAAAAACCTGACAACTGGAGCATCAGTAGTAACAAGCAGTCCAAAGGCAGCTGGACCAGTGTAGGACAATGTAGATACAAAGCCTGTGTTTTAGTAGAAAAGATTAAATGCATTCCAATAGCAGGCTTTTTAGCAGTAAGAGTTATTCTTAATAAACACTGACAGCTAAATTTTGTGTAAAATTGTGATCTTGTGAAATTATATCATCAGGCTATATTTGGATCACCGTGTGGCTGTTTGGTTCAGCTGGGATCTTCACTGACATTTCAGTTAGCAGGAATGTTTTAACATTGCTGATGATGGCAATAAGTGGGCCAGCAGACATGATTTAATGATTAATAGAATTCTAGTTTTCAGTAGAAGAAGGTAACTTTGATTACTCTCTCTTGTTTTTGCTTACAACAGGGACAGCATAGCACAGAAAAAAAACAAACCTGCCCATGCTGAGAAGTGCAGGTATTTCGAAAGCTGATGTTTCTTTGTTTTATAAAAAGTACAGCCTTGAATTCCTGCCTTATTAGAGTGCACTTTAATACAATTCCACTTTTTTAGAAAGAAAAATAGAGTACTCATGTTCTTGGTTCTCTCTGAAATCTGCGAAGAATAATCATACAAAGATGCTACCAGAGCTCTTTTTTCTTATCATCACTTTTTTTTAGGATGTGAATTAAATAGTTATCTCAGCTTCTGGCCCATATAGCAATGTTACCTGCTACATTTATTCTCTCTGGCTGCAATGTGTTTGGCTAACATCTGATATATGCACAGCAGCTGGAGAAACTTGCTATGCTAAGAAATTATATCTGTACTTTTAAACTTGCTGCTGCTGTACCTAAAATTATTCAAATGCTGGCACAGACAAAAGAAAACTGTTTTCAGAAAGATTCTCTTATGTGTGAATTGGACTTGATGGGAAAGAGTCTTCTGAAAATGCCTTTAGCTATCAACACTATCACATAATCCATCTTTAGAACTAATGAGAAAGTAATGTTACCAAGATAAACAGCATTTTTAGTCTGGCTGCATAATAGTCTGCAGTTGAGTGAATGTACATGGTGGCTATCATGAACACCACTGTAAGCAATGGGCAAAAGAAACAGAATTCAGTAGAAACAATTTTAATGTATAAAAATCTGGCATTAGTGCTTACCTTTGAGGAGCCAGGAACTTCACAGGCTTCATAAGAGCACCTACACACACACATGCAAAACCCCTTTGAAATTACTGAGCCTACTCATATGAGTAATTACCCAAAGGTGAGTAAAGGATCATATAAGTGCATTTTGGGACCAGCTTTCATGGAAAGCCTACTAAGCATTTCAGTAACATTAACATGTATACTCCATGAAAAGCCTTGAATATGAGCTTACTTCAATTGCCTGGAGGTTTTTAGACATACATATGCTTCATAGCTAGACATTCCCCTCTCCTTCTTATTGCTTCTTATCTTCTACTCCTTTTTCCTGCCATATGCCACTAATGTAATCGGAGGCCATTAGGGAAACTCACTCCCAGGCTCAGATATTGGAAAGTATAGTAAATGATCAAAGCTCAGGGTCAGTGTGAGCACCTGGTTTGCTTTGATCACCATCATTAGTTATGACAAGCAGGAATCCCTCTTGTCATCTCAGAAAAGTGTTCACGCTGGTGGTGTATTTATTTTGATCTCAGATCGAGTATAAAAGTAGACTTGTGATTAAAACCTGCAGCATTCTGCTGGAAAGCAAAACTACCTCAAAGTGATGGGGATGGAGTGCCTGTACCTTAAAAATGAAAAATATAGCATGATGCGTTAGTCCACAATGTCCTTGTCAAAAAAACCTATCCAAAACAAATACGTGTAGCTCTCTGCAAGGATAAAATGTGAGAGCTTTAAACAGAAAGAAAACAGACAGCTCACAGTCTGTTTTTCAATCCTCTTGTCCTGTTATCTCATAGTTCTTTTTTGTGGTTAGAAATATCTTCTCATACTCTTTTATAGCTCCTTTTCGTAATTGTAAAAATAAAGTAATATTCCATTACAGACTGATTTTTCAAATAATTAATTTTTCCAGAGTTTTCACCTGTGATACATTGGCTCACTCCCTGAAGACTAAGTGTTTAATTTTCTTCCAAGCATATTTTGAATTTCTGGTTATCTTTTGTGCTTTCCAAGTGAGTGTCTACATAAGTTTAGATTCCAAGCTTTTTTTTGTTTCAACACAGTCTCCTATCAATTATTTCCATACATTAATTATTACCATATGAGAAAAGTAGGAATTATTGAGCAGTTTTATTTCTTCTGCCTTCTATTTTTAATTTACTCTTTGTTCTTCTGTTGGAAGGGATGGGGAATAAGTGCCTTATAGTTCTTGACGTTCCACTAGCTCATTTGAATTTTCTTTCTTTGATTATGATTTATTTTCTTCTCTCTAATATTTTATGTTCAAAATTCAATTGTATGCAATTGCATGAAAATAACAAATGGCATGAAAATCAGGAATAGTAGATAATAAGAGGAAAAATCACAACAAACCTAAGTGGTAAATTATCCATAAACAATAAAAACCCCAGACTGTTCCAGTCTAATGACTTTTTATCAGTTCTCTGATATTCTGTGGAATACTTACATGATTTCAGGAGCCTACTAAATAGAAGTTTTGAATTACACTTTACAAGAATCTTCCTCCCTATCTCTCTCTGCCTCCTCCCTTATCTCTTTGACTTTACAAATGCACATACATATATATGTATATGAATTTGTAGTAACAGAGAAATACTAGCCTCCAGCTTTAAACATATACAAAATTGCTATTCTTGGTATTTTGGCATATTGTCTTTGTATTCCAGACTACAGTTTCAAATTGCTTAGATGGGGACTGTTCACCAATGTGTTGTTTTCATTCAGAGTTTATCACACCTAAGAAAAATGATGTTTAATGGCACTTCCTGCTGACTTAAATGCCAGCTTAAAACAGCTCTGAAAGTCAGTGTTTGAAATTTACACTCCTAAGCATTCTCCTATTACCTCCACATTATATTACACAAAACCATCTTGGTGTGAGTTAGCAATGTCAGGCCAGTCCAAATAGTCTGCTCAATCTGCTTTCACACAGACCATTTGTTCTTTAGCGTTCTGTTCTGCTAGGATTGTTGAAAAAAAAAATGATGTTTCCTCTTTGTATTCCTTTTCCATACAATAATTAAAATTAGACTTGAGTTTCTTCCAGTGATACCAGTTATCCTTCTCTCTTTGCAATCATCTCCCTTCTTGATAATTCCCCTAAATCCTTCAAGAAACATGTTCAGTTTTGAAACTCAGCTGTTCTGCTTTTGTTTATCCATTGGCTCCTTAAAAAAAACCAAAAAAACAAACAAGCAAAAAAAAAAAAAAGAGATGGAGAAGTATCTAAGTCAGAAAAAAAGCACAAAAGAACCTTATTTTCCACCGAGGAGTAGCTTACATATAAACTTAATTAGCTAACACACATTTGTTATAATAATGGAGTGTTAAATTAAATACATCAAAGTTTATATATTTTGAATTTGCAAGAGATAATTTGAACAATGCTATTTATTTCTGATTTAGCTATTTATATGTTGCAATATGAATCATAGGAAAAGTACCAGGCATTAAATAGATTTGAATTTGGGACCATTTATAATAACTTAGAGAGAGATTAGTGGCCTTTATAGATTATCTGAAGCACTAAGAGGGCTAGAGATACTTATTTCTGAAAAAATTCCAGCTTTCTTTTGTGTAATAAATACTTTCATCTAGAATATATGACCCTCTTTGGTTCCTCAGAATTTTTTTTTCCTGACATAGTGTTTAAACTTTTCTTGGATGTTCTTTGATAGTTCTTATTTGTATAAGAAATACAATGTAGACCGTGAACAAACACATGGTAAGACCACCCTAGGTGAACACAGCTTAAATGGAAAAAGACATATTAAGTATCAATGGTGAAATAAACGTGACTTTCTCACAGCCACCCTGCAATGTAGAGGTAGAGCTGAACAGAATCTGACTCAGCTGCCTGCTATTGAAATGCTCAAATGATTGAAAATTTACTGCTCAATCCCACCTTCCACCTGAGAGAGCTGTGCTGTAGGCATTGCCAAAGTTGGTCATGTATTTGGGAACACTGTAGGTGGTCTGAATTTGTTAAAAGAGCTTTCCCAATGTCTGTCTAGATTTTTAATAGGCATGCAGAGTATAAACTGGTGCTCCTTGTTCTTACAAATGACCATGCATTTGCTAAACTGCTCTGAAAAATAACTGCAGGTAAAATGCCTGTTTTCTACAAACTGAACTGCTGCCACTTAAAGTTATACTTCTTTTTTTCATCCTGTGTTGGCTGAGATCTCAGTTGCAACAACATGAGCCTAATGCTACGGCATATGGATGTTTAGGGCAGCATGTTATTGATAAATTCTCTAGACTGATGATTTATTATGTACATCAATGGACAACACTTGCTCTGTCTATGAAGCCTGTTTTCTCAAATCTGCTCATCTGGGAGAGACATGCTGTGCACAAATGGATACATGGTTTGTTTTATCCAACTGAGCTTTCTACACAGCCATGTATTTCATTCTTATTTATGTCTGGTTTAGCCTTTTTAGCCTGTTCTTTGACCTACAGGTATGCCATTCCAAACCAAATTACACTTAAATACATGTGTGTTCTTCAAGGAGAAGGGGAATACTAGGGAGAAGAACTATTCCTATAAACAGTATTCTTGTTGAGAGACTGAAAACATCACCTGAAAATATGTTGAGTCCTCCTGGTGGCATTTTTAATGCAGATGAACAATGGTGACTTCAGAGGAGATGAATATATAAAGGCACATCAGGTGGCTCACCTAACTTGTTTGCAAACTGGGACACAGAAGTTTGCAAAAAATGTATACTGCTGGCATGCTGAATAGTATTTTCAAAGAAGACTAGTATTTATAATCATCCCTAAAATTTCAGGTTCACCAGATGCTATATGTTTTCAATTCCCAGAAAACAAAATGTGCTGTTGTTGCCTGGAAAGAATCCGCTAATATTGTGATAGCATCTGAAACAGATGCATTATACAGGTGCTCTAGATAAAAGTGAAATGCTTCATTCACTTTTTATAATATATTTATTTTTGGAACTAGCAAAGTTTTCTCTTTTATTCCACAGCTAATGCTTTCTATTTTTCAAGGGAAAATAGTGAGATTCTTGAGGGACACAAATAAGATGCAGATAGTCCTCAGGGATACTTCTTGTGAAGTCATCTGAAATCATATACTGGCAAGTACAAGACATACTGCTAAGAAGGAGTGAAGTTACCCTTACTGCAAGTATGATTTAATATACTGAATGTGCTACTTTGAGAGCTGCCATTATGAATAATTAAATAATATAATATAATTAAAGATTTCTCAGGATGAGTTGCACTGCATAGGACAGCTTACAGCATAATCCTTTAGGTAAGTCAAGTCAATACCATACTCTTGGCTGGATTTCCTCTGTGTGGTCTTGCCCAATCTGATCTCCATGTGATTCTCCATGTGCAAAGCAGGTTTTGTTGCTTTTTCTTTAGTTTTTACTTTGTGCACAGTTGCAGATCTGAAGATAAGACCTTTCACTTCAGCTAGAATGTACTCACTTTGGAACTGGGACACAATACAAATTCACTAGTGCACTGCAAACATTCCAGCCTCCCATAGGATTCATCCTGGGATGACTCCTGCAACCAAGACAGTGAAAACTAGAGAATGTTGCTCTATATAAAAAAATATCCATATATTTCTTCCCAGAAATATATGTGCAAGTACAGGACATAGTGAGGTCACATCATACCTTGTATCTGCAAATCAGAAAAGTGATTAAAATTTTAACATTCAGATTTTTTTTATTCTGATTATAATTCTAGTAATTTCAAAAATTAGGGATGTTTTTAATGGTTGTTTTTGCAGGGTACCCTTAGTTGCAAAGGTGTTACTTTCGGATTTTTCTAGAATTTTTTTCATTGTTGATATGTTTTCTGCTCTGCTTGCAGCATTAGTAATCTATGGAATGAAAACAAGTGACTCATCAAAATACAAAATATTCAGTTCAAAGTGCTTTAGCACCAAAAATGTCAGTATTTCAAAAACTTTCAGCTATCTCTATTCTTTTTTGCACAATAATAAATGATGTGAAAAAAATTTCTACTGGCAGTTTAAATCTCTCACTTCACAACTGAAATAGTTGTCCACTCAGTCGTAAAAAGGAGGCTTGAATTTAGTTATAAATCCAGTCATCAATGTCCAGCCTGTGATTTACCACAGGCACTCTCTTATGGCAGGATTTCTGCTACATAACTTTGGAAAGTATGATATCCAAGATTACCAACAGTTCTGCATATCTAAACTAGTCTTTACATTGGGATTCACCATGTTCTAAAACTGGTGAAATGAATTAAACTTCAGTGGATCCTTTCACCCTAAGTCATCGGTATGCAGAACTAATTGCTTGGTCTATTTGATTGACTTTTAGATTGCTCAAAATAAATAAAATGTGCCCAGATTTAAAAGCCATCTCTGGGACTCTGTAAGGGAATAGGGTAAAGATCTGATTACAGGACCAGGACCCAGAGATTATCATGACAATATCATTCTGCTATTTCTGTGACAACTGTTGCATGAAAATTATGAAGTGACAGAAATAGAGGTCATTCTCTCAGCATAAAAATGTGAAAGCTGAAGCCCCTACTTCTTGTTCTTTTTAGCTGTCATTTTAGGACCAGATCACTTTACAGTGCATTTCTCTTTTTATGAGAAGGTGACAGCTACAAAAGGTGGTCTTAGATAGATACCAGTGATTGTACTTTAGAGGACATTGGAGACATGCATAAGTATGGACACACATATATATGTATATATGTATATGCTTATATGTGAAATTAATATACAGAAGGAAGATATAAATTACAGCATAGTATAAAGTTTTCACCTGTATTTCAGTATATTGATTTCTATAATGAGTTTACAACTTCTGACGAATTCGTAGTTTGAGGGAAACCCTTAATTTCCACAAATGCAGGAGACAAGAAATACACAAAAACTGAATACTGAATGAATTTTTCACCAATAATTAAATGTGTTTAATATCTTGTTCAAATCTATTATGCCTTCCACCTACAAAAACAAAGAACTATTTTACAAAATCATTTTCAAATTTTTACCTTGGTTATATATGCACAAATCCAAGATAAAGTTTTTATCATTTATTAGAAGTCTGGATTCAGACTGAGATAGACTTTAAAATGCTTAATGATAAATACTATATTGACTGTCTTTTTTTTTATTTTTCCATAGAATAAGCTTACTGTTTTTCATTACTTTTCTCACAATTCCACTGTAAATTAATTTTGATCTCAGTAAATTCAAATAATTCTGAGCAGTTTTATAAAAAAAAAGTTTACATTTGTTTTAACATTCTGACCCTATTTGATATTTCATCCTTCCATATTTTGCCTGAAAATTTTGGGATGACTGAAAATTAACCCTGTGAAAGTTGATCAGTGCTTTCTAGTTGGTTTTGTATGAATAGAATGTTCTGCTTCCTAAGAAAATATTTATACACAGTGATTTGCATGCATTGGGTTTTTTTCAGTTTTTTTTTTTTTTGGAGAGGCATGGCTAATGTGTATCATTTTTGCATTTAAAGGCATAAAATTTTGAAAAGAGCTAATTATATCCTGCATTATCTCTTGATGACAGAGTATCAACAATCTACTTTAAGTGACAAGCAATTTGTAGAAGAAGCTTTGCCATTTCTTATTGTCAGTTAAAAACAAAATCAAAGTTCATTAGGTTATGGATTTCAGGAAGACATGAAGAATTGGTGCTAAAAAGCACTGAAAGAATAACTATGCAATTGAAGCCATGTAAAAACAGTGTTCAGGTACAGTGAGCTCTAGTAAAACCTCGGTAAATGTAAGTTCAAAATGGCATTGTAGCACATCCCTTTTGAGGCAGTGAACAGA
>JAOEHX010035990.1:0-11238 GCA_025448015.1 Bolborhynchus lineola
CAGAAGTCCTAATTTCTTTCACAATTTTATACAAACATTGACATTATCCCTTTTCCCTACATTTCTTCACAAAGATCTTTTATCTTATATTTCCTCAGTCTCACTGCTGCAGCTGAAAGTCTTCACACCACCACCTAACATGCGCACATAATCTAGTCAACCTGTAACAATGTAATCTGTGCTTCTACCATTGCCCCACAAGACAGCAGCTGTGTTCCCCAGCTCTGGAAGGCCTTTGAAGACACCATGAGGAAAGTCCTCATGGAAGAAGAGTGGGTTTTCCTCCTAGCACCTCTCAGTTCTTCAGAAAGCCAGTGCAAAATAATTCATGATGCCGTACAAGGTGTAAACTACAGTGGAGTATTAATACCTAAACAACACAGAATTATACAGGTAATAGCAATAACTGGCAGTAGCAGTGGCATACAAATGCCTTAGGTAATTAATGTAATGAGCAAGAATTATACAAACTGCAAATTAAAACTGAATCTTCCATTACACTATCTGTGCATTCAAATTTCTCTTATACTTCTTACATGTCAGAAGGGGAATATTCTGGTTTTCTTCCTTTCTATTCTTCCTTCCTTTGATTCTTTTTTTTTTTTTTATTATTCTTTCCTTCCTTTATTTCTAGAGACTTCTGAAACTAGCAAGATTTTATGACTGCACCTGAGCTTTGCACAGTACAGTATCATAAATCAATTTATATGTTCTCTCCATCATACATCACAGGTGGTTTCATCGCATGTACAACTTGATGCAGTGATTATTACGGCAAAAGGAAAAACAGAAAGAAGGAAAATATTATAACAGTGACTACAGCAGGTCTAACAATGGATATCTTTTCATATATTTAATACATTTTGCAATACCTTTCGAAATATAATCTGAGATATATATCTTTCCAATTTTTCACTGAGATTTCAGTGCTTGAGAACTGCTGGAGAGCTAACAATCAGTTCTGGATAAACTGTAGAACAAATGCAGCCCAGCAAAATAATTCTAGCCAAATATATCTGACACCTGGGAGTGAAAAAGAAAGCAAATATGATAGTGACAGAACTCATTGCAGGAAGCAACAGTAGCAGTGATTCTGGCTCAAGCCAGAGGTGTTTTAACATAATTACTGCTAGATGATCTAGCATATACTCTTTTTCTATAATACAGCCTTGGGTAAAGTCTGGCTACCAGCTAGCTAGCTAGAACATCTGAATGCTAAAAAGTGCAATTTTATAAGTGACATTGCTGATCTATTTGCAGAACACATCACCTGCTACTCGCAACATTGCTTGGGAGGGGGAATCCATTAAAAAAAGAAGCATGAGAACAGACATAAGGAGCTTTTCTTTCTGCTCACTGGCCTCTTTTCATCACCTCTACTTATGTTTCAGTGGGTATTTTTCCCACTACTGCTAGGCTTTACGCTATGGTAGTGGTGCTGAATGCTGATGAGTCTCTGCTTAATGCAACTTGAGGCAATGCAGTACTCCTGACAGCAGCCAAAGCTTTCTATAGTCAGACAGCATTCACCACAGCTTTTAAAGAACCTCCAATTAATGAGCATCTAGACATAAAAGATAATGGAAGAAAATACTTAATAAGCACTTAAACAAGAGCTGATGAGGGTAACAATGCAAAAACACTAACACAGCAAAATTATTCATATATTTGAGGCATATGTGCAGTCTGAAAACTATGTCTAAGGTTAATGTTTATCTTCATTTCAATTACAAAATTTGTCTCAATATTGCTAATCTTACAATTCTTTCTCTTTAAAAAATTGTGCTACACCTATACTGTGTTTAGCTGGAACCTGTACAGTAACTGTATATTTTATATTGAAGAATTCAAATTGAATTACCTACTTATCTATAAACCCCAAAGCAAATTGTGTTTCAGTGCTGTATAGCTCTAAAAACAATTATAGCACCATGCAGTCCTTGATAAGCACAAGTGATGTTTCAATTATAGATGGGCAGAGCCTGCTGAAATAAAGATCAAACCTTCTTGAAAAGTAATTTATTAAATATAGATCATATTGGCAGGAACACCGTTTTGGAATTTTGTTTTTCTTTCTTAAACATTTACAAATATTGATTACTGCAGACAGTACATTTTCAAAATACAGAACTGATTCTTTACACTATAAATAACACAGAGCCATAATGCAAATCACCTCCAAAATATTTCAAATTGAAATTCTCCAAAACACCCAAATATTTTCACATTGGAATACAAGTGCAGGGCTAAATTCTGAAGCTCAAATTCAGGAGTCTTCAAAATGAAACATATCTCTTCATAAGTAATGAATTTTTAGGGAGAACTGTTAACAATACAATAAAGAAATGGAGTTTAGCCTATATAAGACAAAATTAACTAGGTTCAGAATGTGATATAAAATGTATTATGTACACCGCTTTCTAAATTATATTCAGAAATAAATGAAAACTGAAAACTGGGCTGTTCAAGTAGTGTTTCTTAACTTTCATCTCTCTTCAGATCCAGATTTCCTAAACTCAAAATGGAAAAAATCCTTCTTTGGTGGTATGTATAGGTACAGTTTTCAAGAAGTATCAGAATTTCAGATTTTTTCACCTCCAGTGGCCTTCCATGTAATTGTAGACCTACATGAAGACCCTCTAGATAATGCCATTACAGAAGGTTAATCTTCTTTTGATTGAATAGGTCAAAGCCATATACTTCTTGCAGAGACTGCAATCAAGTTTCATGGCTGTCTGTTTTAGTATGAAGAAATGCAGACAAGGAATAATGTGGAGTTCAGAGTTCTGTGCCTCATCCACACTTGCCCTCTCTGACAATCAGAACAATGCTGGGATTCGGAAAAATTGTTAAAACTAATCTGGGGAAACAAAACTAATTGCAATTGGATTAAAGGAAGAATTAAAAGTGAGATCTCAAGGGAAATTGTTTTCTTCAGTCCTCATTGTGTGAAGACTTGTACATATGCTCACCTTTACCTGTGCAAATAAACAGATGTAGTCAACAGAATAATTCACAAAAATGGTATTTTAAACACATGCACCACAGTGGTCAGGTCAGAGACCTCTGTAAAATAGTGCCAAACAATTCACTTGTTACATAGTTATTACTGCAGGGAAAAAGGCATTCTATTCAACTGAATAGATTATTTGCGAAAAATGAGATGATGGATAGCTGAGTATTCTGCCTGAATCTATTCCATGGAATAAATCTCACCTGACCTGTTAATGTGGTGACAGCTATGAATCTCATTATTGTAAGTTCTGACTGCTGGACACAAGTTTTATCACAATGACTGCCATGAGAAATAAGAGGTTGGGGTTTTTTTTTTAAAAAAAAAAAAAGATATTACTTACTAAAATCAGAATCCCTTACCCTGACTGCCCTGAGGTGAGCTTACAGCAGTCTGAGCTGTTCTTGGTAGAGCTGCTCTTGGTAGAGCTGCTCTCAATAGCTGTTGTGGGTCTAGAGCACCTCTTTGTGGTACATTAGTGAGATGTTACTTATGAAAAGAAAACATGATAAGATGTATTTCTATATAATTGCAGGTAGCAACCTAGAAAAAAAATTAAAATGCTAGAAAAATGTTCTCAATAATTGTTAAATGACTGATGTCTGAGTAGTAAAGTACAGAAAAAGAGGACAGCTCTACCATCCTTCATGTATTCTTTTTCAGTAGTTTCTGTTGCCACTCTGTATATCCTCATACATAAAAAAAGTATGTACAACATATATTTAATATCGGTTGCAAGTATACAATTACATCTGTTATGATCAGGATGAAATTTATCTAAATATTCTTGCATTATTAAAATTGTCTTAAAAGCAACTAAATACATAAGTATGGTAACATAGAAGTTACATTTACTTCAATTCATTTCTATGTCTGACTCAGTTCTTCACTATCTAAATTGTCTGCATACTCTTTATTTGCAGAGAAAGGCAAAGGCAAGTCAGGATAATGATGGGAAGACGGAGTAGACACCTTTCTTTTTCACAGGGATCGTGAATTTCCCAGAGCTTCTCAGCTGACTCTGCAGGTCAGCTTCATGGCAGCATAACTGTCTGATTTAGAGGGAAGATGCTAAGGTAGAGATGTCTTTTTGAAGAATACCTCAAGGAGTTAGATTTAGTTATGTTGTATAAAAGCAGCAGTTCTTTACGAATCAGTGACACATATGAAAATTGTTCTGTTATGGAAATTAGCATAGGCATCAGATGGAGTTCAAGTGAACTTGTACAATTGGTATTTTAAGGTGTGTTTTTTCAAGGGAGGAATTTCCTAAACTGAATCACTTTCAAATGTTTCCCCTTTAAAATAAATTATATATTGTAGAAGGAAAACACAAATCTGTTTTAAAGTATTACTTATTTCATGTGGAAACTAAACTAATTCTGGTAATAAGAAATAAAAAAAAAAATGCTAGAATTTAATCACAGTGTATAAGCCATCACACCTACAACCAAACTTCAGAATTAATATGAAATATCTCCCTAGTACTGCATTCAAAGAACTGTCACTGGCCATTTCTTTGACAAGACAAAATTTGGAAGAGGATCAGTCTGTTTATAGAGTTATTCATTCATCATGTACAGGTTTTTCCAAAAAAAGTATCTAATATAAAAAAAATCCACTACATTTCTTTTTTGCACTCAGGAACTCTCTGTCCTTCTGCTGGCAGTACCCAAGAGGACTCTCTTCTTCATGCATGCTAGGGAATAAATCAGTCTTCAGAAGTGGGACTTTTATGTGTCATAAAACTTTCCCACTGGAAATTCATGTACATTTTAATATAAATGAGCATTTATAATTTCTAAAGCTTAAAACACCCATAATTGTTCCCTAACCAGCATTTATGTATAATGCCTTTGTTAGTCTGTCAAGCCAATCTTCAGAATATTTTCCCTACTATTGCAGAGCCCACTCTTGCAAGGATTAGAACATATGACAAATACGGAAAGATAAGAGATTCTGGTATTTACTTTAAAGCTTAAGTCAGCTTTCCTGCTCTTTGAGGCATAAGCTTCTTTTCGAATTGTATCCAAATAGCCAGCCATCTTGTGTGAAAAATGTCTTACTATGCAGAGGTCTGTGAGACGACCATGGATTTCAAAAGGTATCTGTACATTGGGAACTTTCAGAAAGGAGTCTTACTTCAGCTCAGTGTGGTGTTTGAAATTGGTCTGTAAGCTTTTTGCTAGTTTTCCTGAAAGCCATTTTATTTAGAAATAATGCTGCTGTCATATTTTACATTTTAGCATGACAGGCAAACTGAAGCTGATGAAAGGTAGTCTGCTACTGTATGAGATGAGACAGTGGGCTAGGTCCTAAACTTTCCATCACAGAGACCAGATCATTATCTTGCTTCCTTGCCAATGCAGGTACTTCAAGAAGCAGAAAAATTAAGCAATTATATTCACAAGGCAAGTGCCAGTTTTCTGTGCTGCATGAAGTGCTTCAGCAGCATAGGATATTGATGTTAAGTGTAACCATTACTGAAGACATCTTTTGAATACTGGATGCAGTCTTTACTGTAGATGTATCTGAATGTTGAATATAACATTCAATAACAGATTTCAGATGTGTTAGAAACTGGAAAAGGTAATCATAACAAATTGCTTCACTGATTTCTTTCAGTTCTTTTTCCATTCAGGAATTATATGTGATTTGACTGCAATTTTCTAGAATTTATCGTTATCTGTGGAATAAGGTTTGTGAATTACTCTTGATCTGTAACTCATTCATGAGCAATTAGTTGGAAGAATTATACATTTAAATTCCTTGGTTAAAGATGTATCCGCTCCCTATGTGGGTGAGCACAACTGCTAAAATTCAAGTAGTGCCAAGATAATCCCAAATAGGCCCAGACCAGTTGTACAGCAAGACATACAGTAGAAGATATACATTTGACTCCTGAGAGTCTAGGCATGCATAAAAGTGCAGTTTGAAAGTCTGTAGGCTTTTTGCAATGCATAAGTAAAATTTGCTGCTTCAATGTATTCTTGCTAGTAAAATGATTTCTGGACAGAAAAAAAAAAAGATCACAACAACAAAACAGAAGGAGATGTAAATGCATGGAGAAAAAAAAACAAACAAACAAACAAAAAAAAACAAAAAAAAACAAACAACCTCCCCCCAGAAACCTCACAACTGTTCTGAAGAATAAAATTACTATTTCTTCTCAGTATTTTTCTGAGTCCAAAACATTCAGTATCTGCTGCCTGGTAAGACCAAAGAAAATAATCTTGATGTATACACTGTTAACAGCGGTCTTTTCAGATTGATTCAGAATGAGTCAAGAAACCACACAACATGGAAAGCCATATAAAATTGTCTATTCCATGTCTTCAGCAGTGAATTTCTGGAGTACCTGGAATAATGACCAAGAACAGGGTTACCACTAGCTTCATGTATGGCATACCACCAAAAAAATCTACATTATTTTATGAGTGGTATATGCAAACCTGATCTGTTCAGTATTGCCTTGACATCTTTGAAAGCAACAGTATGTCAAATGAGACTGCACAATGCTATGCTGACAACCCTGTCAGAAAATGTGAAACATGACTGAATGGAGAAACATGGGTACCCAGTATCAAGACAGTTAGGGCAACAATGCCTTAAACAGTATCTTGGAGGCAGGAGAAATTCTCTGGCAGCCATCATCCAAGCTAAACTACTTGGACTCTATTACTTGCTCTCTTATGAGCAGCACTATAAAAGTCTAAGGAGAAGCACAAGCACTTGCTCCCACAAATGAGATAAGTTTCAGTGAACTCTGTAACCTTGGATCAGGAATCTGAAGACTGTCTGAACTCTGCCTGGGCTACACAAATCCTCAAATTGAGAGCAAAACAACTGTTCTCAAAACTGTGGCCAAATTCCAAATATTCCAGTGACCTTAGTACTGGATCTAGAGAGGTGTCTCTGAGGAAGACAAGTTTTCAAGCTTTATTCACTCTGTTTTGTACAGTATCTTCAGCAGTTCAAAGAACTGCAATTAATGTGAACAGAAAGGCACAGAAGCATTTAATTAATAATAATAAAAAAAATAAAATACAGAATTCTAGCTCCAGGCAGATTCTGGAACCTTCATTCACTCCCGTTGAGTAGTAGCAGTCAGTTTTTAAAACTACAGAAGCATCTTCGTTTTATGTTCTTTTTTTTTTTTAGCTACTTGTGCTATTGAGAATCCCATCTAAAAAGCATGCTACATAGCTGATTTATCATCATTGTGATGCTGTCTTTACCTTTTGGTTGTTCTAACACAGATTATGAGCAAATTATTCACATGACCTTTCCTTATGTCTGTTAAAGCTCTTTGCTAATTACAAATTCATTGCCAAGATTTTTATGACAATATTGTTCAACATGAAAAGCTAAAGATATATACGGTTCAGCTGATTATTTTGAATGCTAACAGTTGGTAGGAGCAAAGTCATGGGGATTTGATTGCTATGCTGGCTTTTAAGAAGTGACTGGTGCCAAGGTCCCCCTGAAAAGTAACTTTACTAATACTGGTGCAGCAGTTAAGAGATTTTGTTTGGATTGTTATTTTCTGGTAAGATAAATGCAGAAGGCAATCAGAATTGTTTCCAAAACAAATAAAATTTGTCAGAGCTAGACATGGCTTGGCATTCAGGTAGTTCTCAAAACAGTCATGTTATTCCCTGATAATTCTGGTTAGCTCACAACCAACAGAGGTTCTTTTCTGTGGATCAAGGATAAAAAAGGTCAAACTGAAAAACAGTAGCACAACAATAATGAACCTCAGGTGGTCTCAGAAACTGTAACCGTCTCTGTAAATGACGCCTTTCACTCAAAGAGCAGACTTGAATATGTGTTATTTGGCAGCCTGTTTTTTCCAGGCTGTTATGTATCTGATAAGCTGTACCAAGGCTATTAACACCAACACAGCCTCAGAAGATGGAAAAGGACAACCAAATACTTGCATGCTGACAGCTTTCCATAGGCAAAACTGCCATTAACTTTTTTGTTATTCCACAGAACTGCTGGCTGTTCCCAGGGAGACTCAGCACTCTCTTTGACTCTGACCATTCTGATTCATGACATTTCACAATATAATGAAGCTTGTATTTCTGGAACTCCTACTGAGATCTGTGAAGCTGGATAAAAGAATTGCTTTTAAAGAGGAAAGGTTAAAATAATTGTGACCCATTTCTACAACACAAAAAGCAGACACACAACACATGGCATTCTCCTTGAGTCAGAAAATTATATCAAATATGCAGTTATTTGTTGATATATTCCCAGGACATGTGAAGAAGGAAGTTTCTCAAACACCACCACAGTGGTTCTTTAATTTCTCTGTGTATGCTGCTAAACTTTGTACAATGTTTGTAGCTCAATATGTACATTTTTTGTCCATCTGAAATACATTTGAGTTTGGTAGACCCAAGTATTTTATATCATTAAGGTAAAATTGAAGTATAATCTTTTGCTTATTTGAAGGAATACGCTCTAAATTTATAACCTCAAACTGGTATTTTAAAGTCTTATCTAATGGAATGATTGACAATTATACATTTTTTGGCACTATGTAATTATAGTCAGAGAAAAATATTGGCTTTTCTAATATAGGCTTTTTCTATGTTGCCTGAGAACTTTAATTTTCACTTTAGACAAGTTTACTTATGGTGTTCATGTGCCTGTCTGTTGCCTGTCAGTGGAAGGAAACAACAAATGTTTGAATATTCTGAAATTGGGTAGGGTGCCATATGTTCCTTTGTCTGCATATTATTTTAGTTTCAGTAAAAAAACAATTACAAGTATATTTCTAAGTGGCTAAAAATAAAGACATAGTTTTAATTCTGCAACTTAAGAAAAAAAGCAAAAATCACTATTTTTAATTTTTATAAGTAAGGACAGCTCGTAAAAAACACTGCTGATGTGTAAGTAGTACTTTTAATTAACAATAAATTGCCAAGAGGGATTTTACAGGTGTGTGGATGTTGAAAGATTACTTTATCAAAACTATACTCTTAAATATGGGGAAGAATAAAAGTCCTTTTAAATTATATTTCAGAATAGAATGTATATGTAAATGCATAGCCATTTTCTTTTGAATGTTCTTTTTGTTTTGGGCTGTTGTTTTTTGTTGTGGGGTTTTGGGTTTTTTTTTTTTTTGGAGGAAGGGAAAAGTAATCATATAGAATGTTTGTATTTTGTCCTCAGAATTCAAAGTCTTTTTCCTATATTTATTGTAATTAAGTCTACTAAGTTACAGTACGTTTACATTGATGTCTCTGCCCACGGCAGGAGGGCTGGAACTAGACGATCTTAAGGTCTTTTTGAACCTTAACTATTCTGTGATTCTATGATTCTATATGCAGCATGCTTTTGGAGACTTTTACTATGCAGTTATTTTGAATGGTCTCTGATGTGCATAAGTTTTTGCTGTGGTTGAGATCTTTGGTTTGGGAAATCTAGTCATTTTGCAGATGGTAGGCTAGTTGATGTGAAGCTAATCTTGGTTAATTTTAGTTGTGTCAATGTACGCATACTTATTTATTAAAGCACTAACTGGAAAATATTCATTATTTGTATTATTTAGCCAATATTAACCTGCCATCTAAATCACAAACCCTTTTGTGAGCACATAAACACTACTCTCTCATCTCTTCTCTCTACGCGCTTTTGCTGTTCCCCTCAAGGTCACAATGCTCTCCACTTACGTTCCTTGCTGTATTTATTCTGGTTCACATTGCCACTCCACTGCACTTGTTCTGATTCTTTGAGCAGCAAGATAGCTGCAACTGTAATCAGGGCATTTTTTTTTCTTTTTTTGTATGGTTACTGCCTGCAGGCTTGTTTATCACTTGTTTTTCTCTCCCCTCTTCACCCGTCCCTTGTCCCTGACACCTTCCCACGCACACTTGTACTCATTCCTGACAGGTTTCTGCCCCTATAAAAGGCAAGTTTCCATAAGGTAAATTGCAAGGTTAAAACTGAGGCAATAAGAAAGCCCTCATACTAGTGAAGAGCAAGAATTAAAAAATCAGCCCCCGAGTAGCCCGTTGCTGTCGTCCACGGACACTAGATGGCAGCATGTGTTAGTACTGCATTGTATCGGGCATGCGCCATGTTAGAGCAGAACGGCAGCAAAACCTCAGTGACGATTTCAGTCGAGAAGCAAAAATCTTCATCGCGGAGTAACTCCATACCCATTAAATTTAGTTTTAAAACTCTCACTGTCTTTATACAGGAAGACAAGTGTCAACTCTGAGTATCAGGCCCACTCCTCAGTAAGACAACTGCATTTATAGTACTATTATCATTCTTAAAACTAGACAGGCACTCTTTCTTCTGTGACTGATGATGAAAGGTTGTTTCATTACCATCTCTCGTATGTAATGAACTTGTATCTGAAAAATCCACATAAATGCCTTTTATTGCTACCTGAATGAAAACTAAAGTCACAATGAACCAAGTGCCCCAAGAGCAGGGAACAGTAATATACAAAGACGAATAGGTGAAATTGAAATGATGTAAGGATGAGTTATGTGTCTGGTCAGATTCTTTTCTGTATTGCTCAGTGCGCCTTTTATTTTGAACAGGCTGTGAACAGCAGTTGAAGCTGATCTCTTGCACCAAAGACACTTAATTACTTTTCTTTGTTGCAAGACAGCTATTCCTGCTTGTCCTCATACTCAGAAATAAAAATCAGTTCCCACAAAAGAATACTGCAGGAGAAGGTAGCAACTGATCCTGTTATGTAATGTAGAATCACACTAGAGTGACATGTATCATTTCATACAAAAGAAAACACATCTCAGAGATAGAAACATAGAATAATTTAAGTTGGATGGGTTCTCTGGAGGTCATCAAGTCCAACTCCGCTGAAAGTATGACTAACTGATACGAGATCAGGTTCTCAGAGCCTTGTCAAGACAAGTGTGAGATATGAAAATGTGATCTGTGTCAATTAAAAGACAAATAAGGAATTGAGTGACTTATTCCTTGTATGACCGAAATCTGTGATATATATGTATGCCTTGCTTTATTGCTGGTTTAGAGACATAGTTGTAGGTATCTCTTTAAAAATTGCTGTAAAACGTTAGAGCCTCTTGAATACAGAGACCTTGGTGAGAGTTTGTGAAGATATAAGCTGCAGGTGCTCCTGGATACAAAGACCTTGATGGGAAGTTTTGTGAAGTTGCAAACTGCAGATGTTCTTTTTTATTCTTTTATCTATGAGACATAGCAGAAGCCTCCCT
>JAOEHX010035991.1:0-12410 GCA_025448015.1 Bolborhynchus lineola
TCCAAAAGTTCCATGTCCTTTTTATGTTGAGGACACCAGAACTGCACACAGTACTCCAAGTGAGGTCTCACAAGAGCGGAGTAGAGGGGCAGGATCACCTCCTTTGACCTGCTGGTCATGCTCCTTTTGATGCAGCCCAGTTTCTTGTTTCTGTGGATAAGCAAACTAAATCAGTAACGCTTTCTAAAGACAGAAGTAATGCATCTGTTTAATAAAAAAACGTTGAGTGGAATAGCAACTCTTTCATTTGCTGTTGCTTTAACTGTTCTGGCTAGGGATGTAAGAGAAACACTGCAAATAATATAAAGGCCGAGTCTAATTTTTCTTATTAGGCTCTTATGTTTGAGGAACTGATCTGATGATAGCAGTGTGGAAACTTGATGTAATAATATCAGTAGCATGCAATTGATTCCATTCTTCTGCTCCAATGGTTGCTACAAGCAACGGCTTTGTTTAATATTAAAGAAAAGTGGAAGTCAAAGTAATTTCAAGCCAGTATTCTACAAAACAAGCAAACAAATATGTGCTGTTTAAAAACTTACTTCTTTTTGTATTAACTGTAACTCTTTATCTGAAAAAAATGTGACTATTCTAAGGCCATGTAAATATTTGTTTCTGTAGTTCATTTTGAAGCAAGCCCATGTTTGTGTCTTGAGTCATCACAAATCTCACTGTCTCCTTCAACTGCTGGTGAAAATCATCTGTCTAGTGCAGGGAACAGAAGAAGTAAAAGGCATGCAAGCAAAAAATTATACAGGTAATTTGCCTTAACTCTCAAACTAAAGATAAATTGGAAAGCTAGGTCTAGAGCCCTTGACAAATGATATGTAAAATCTCAATCTTGTTTGGTGTTCAAAACATACCAAATTTTTGTAGTATCTTAAAATCACCAGGTCTTCTAATGTGGCAAAATGGAGTTCAGCAAATGATCTGGTACAGTAGCCTTTTGTGCCTATTAGGAAAGCTTGTCAAGATGGCAACGGAAAAAGTAGAACTAGAGGAAATAGCTATAAATAAGTGTCAGCATATTTTCATTTCTCTCCTGAAGAGTTAGTATCACTTCTTCCCCTCTGTCCTCCCAGGGCTGAATCAGGAAAGACAGGTTGTTTTTCTCCAAAGATTAGCCGAAAAGAAATGGTTCGTAGGTCATTACGCTTGAAGTTTGGTTTGGGAAAAAGCAACAGAGAAATGGCAAGTATTCTTCTTCTAATCTGGTTGTCTTGTTACTGTGCATATTTTAATCCCAAGTTTTGGGCACTGTAGTTTCAGTAGCAGGAAGGACCTGCTATTAAGAGCAAGAAGATTTAGGTTTAGTTTCACAGTGGTAACTGCTCAGCTTGTTCTGGGTGTGGTTAGGGGAGGGGACGGATTGGATAGCTGATCTGAACTGACCAAGGAACTGTTTGATGACAGTATCATGCTCACCAATAAAACTGGGATGGGCGCAGTTTTTGCAAAGTAGCCACTACTTATGGTTTGCTGGGCATTGGTCTACATGACATGAGTGACTGCTTTTGTGTCACTTGTGGGTTTGGTAGTTTGTGGGTTTTTTTTTGTTTGATGGGGGTCTTTCTTGGGAGGCAGGGGTGATTTTGCTTCCCCTGCACCTTTTGCCTTTCCAGTTTTCTCCATTGTACTGCTGGAGAATGGAGGGAATGAGCAAGTGGCTGGATGGGAACTTGCCTGCTAGCTGGGATTGATCTGCCACACTTGTGATCAGATGGTCTCAGTTTCTGAAATTCTAATATTGCAGAGCCTATGCACAGAATCACCATGTTCAGAGTGTGGTTAAGCCCACCTTACTGCAGGTGGGCTGTTCCTTACCTAGGTCTACAGAGTATCAAGGGAAAATGAAGTATAGCCAAGGAAAGTCTGCCATGGCTGATTTACCTAACCTTTTCCTTGGAGGTTCCCATGTAAATGAGATTCCAAATTACAAGTTTATAGGAAAATAATGTCTTTCGTTCAAGAATATTGTATCAGGATGTGCAGTTGGTAAGAGATCTGAAAATATTGGAAGGCGTCTTGCAAGTCAACAAGGTTTGGAAAACGGAACTGAATGCCCAAATAAAGATGTACTTTTCAGCCCATGTGTCAGTGAAAAATCCGCTAAGAAAGGTAAGCATCTAACAGAATGCATTAGGTGGGGAAAGCTTTCTTTTTTTCTAAAGCAAAAGTAACTTTATGAATGAAAGTTAGTGGCTTCTGGGGAGAAATAGGACAAGCTTGTGTTTCTAGTGTATTTTAGTAGTCCTCTCATTAAGCAAGGTGAGATGTGATGTCAGTTCTTAATATGACAATCTTTTTTCGTATCTCTGAAACTTAAAGGAGCAATAGCATCTTTAAATTCAGTGCTGCTTTGATAATTATGAGTTTTAGCAAGAATTTTGCCTATAATCATTACCATTTTGAAATAGCATTCTTAAACACTATGATATTTATTTTAAGGTTCAAAGAATGTGAGCAAGTCAGAAGAAAACTTGCTAACTCCAAAACGTCACAATAGAGTAGTTCATCGAATGTCATGGAATAGTCCTACTGTTGCAGATTCTCAGGTGATCAGCAGGAATGAGGAGATTCTGCCAGGACACCCTGAAACAGGAATCAGTTCTTCAGAATCTGTTTTGGTATTGGGAAAGCCACCAGTAATTCCAGATGAATTCAAATCCACAGCTGCAAGCAAACAAGGCTGCAGCTTGCAACTTGGTGAAGAGGAAAGTAATTTGACTGCAGAAACACTGCTGAAAATTAAGCAAGCTTTCTCTGCATCTGGAAGTAATCCTCACAATTTGAGAGGTGATGCAAAATCTTCCTTCTCGGATATGACAGATGAAACGTTAGAGGAAATCTTGTGTATCAGTGGGATGAGTCCAAAGAAAGAATTGTTAGCTGAAGAAGTTCCTGAACATCTAGGAAATAGAAAATCCAGAGAGATGTCACACCAATTTAATCAATCTTATGCTGTTGATAAACAGCAATCAAAAAGAGATGATATTAAAATTTCGGGGAAAAGAAACTTCAAAACTTCTATTGAGGTTGAACTTCAGGTCCTGAACCCAGTTATAAAAAATGTAACAGAACTTCCTGTTCCAGAGGTACTTGCCAGGGAAGACAAGTTGGCTGTTCAGAACAGTTCATCGAAAGATGACTTAAATAAATTAGATTCCTTTGGAAGAAAAGAGGAAATAGAATTAATGCACTCACAAACAGGTGAAAACTGTATGGTAAAACGCTGTAATGCGGAAGAAGGTACTGCTAAATTTCCTGTGGCTCAACAGCTTGCTACTTCACAGTTGCCTAAATCACAAACTGAGGTAAACAACCAATACTTGCAAGCTGAAAATTGTGATAAAACTTTAACTAAGCCATCAACTGTTTCTGATCATGGAAAGGTTTCTGACCACATACAATGGTTCAACAAGCTTTCATTAAATGATCCGAGTTCTGCAAACAAGACTAAACCACCTCTTAAGTTTCAACGTACTCCTGTTAGACAGTCTGTAAGAAGAATTAATTCCTTATTGGAGGCTAACAGACGATCTGTAGGCTCTCAGCTGCTTAAAGCGAGAGAGGTCAGCTCACCGCTTGTTAAGTCTTTGAGCTATGATTCTGCACTGTTGTCCTGCACAGAAAAGCCCTCAAAACATTCTGTGGCTTTGCCATGCAGGAGTGAAAGTACATGTGACCGAGTCTGCGTTCCTTATAAGCCACTAGACTTGACATCCAAATCGTGTGGCAGGCTGATAAATCCATCAGACAAGCCTGATGTTTCTGTCAGAACTGCTGGAATCCATGAACAGAAAGTGGCTGTTCATCCATCAAAGGCTGTTCTAGAAGATCTAACCAATCAGAGACCAGTGAAATCCAGTTTAAAAGTTAATGCAAATATAAATATTCCAGAAAAATCTACAGTTGCAAGAGGTGCCCCAGGAAAAGAAAGAGTTTGTTATAGAGGCTCTCCAAAGAATCCAATATCTAAAGTGAAACTGCTACCAGCTGCAAAACCTGTAGACTTGTAAGATCAAATATGACAGTTAATTTGGCTTATTGTAACTTGGTTAACCTTTGGAAAATCTAAATTTGTATGATTAATGTTTTAGCTCTCCTTGTAATTTTTTTTAACTGTATGAGTCAAACTTATACAAATAACAATTTATGTTGAGGTTTTCTTCATTTACTGAAACTTTTGCAAATGTTAGTCAGTTTACCCAACTGAAATTGACATCTAAAAAAAATTTCCTGGTTTTACAAACGTTTGTATTAGATCTCATACTTGATTATTTCAGCTTCTTAAAACATGCTGCATCTCTCAAAATTTTTGCAGTATTTAGACTAAGTACAAAAATGAAAAATTTCTGACATTCAAAACAAAGCTAACAGACGTGAAAAAAATGTCTTGATACTTGCGTACTGGTAATTAAATATATTTACTGCTTAGTTTTAAGTGTATTGTAGCACTACTTTGTTTAAGTTGGACCTTGTACCAGTGTATATTTATTTCTATTGGAGTAAATTGGGAGAATATACTTTGACATACGTACACACTGGAGAATTATGGGAACACAGGCACAATAAATGAGTAGGTCATTCAAGAAGTGACAAGTCTTAAAACTTCATCCAGCACTGTGTTCTGCAATAGGTACCAAGTATTTTCAGTTGTGAGGAATAAAATGTTTTTATCTTAATATGGCAGGGTGTTTTAACTTATTTTTAGAACAGTAGAACTGTGTTCAGTGGATGTTGCAGAAGCAGGTTTTTTAGGTGCTGATAATGGTGCAAGAGATGAATGTAAGAAGCCATAGTGTGTTAAAAGTTGATTTGCGCGAGCAAATGTTTACATCTTTTGGAATTAGAAGTGTTTGTCATCGGTTGTAAAATTATTTAAGAGTAAACACTTGAAACCATTCATTAGCTTTCTGTATGTGCGAATTGCATATTGGCAGAATGTAAGAGTTGAAAAGGCTGCATAATTTTGGTTTTAATAAAACCATTGGTGTTGTCCCTTTTCTGACCCTGTTCTTCAATAATGACTTAGAACTTTAGATTATGTTGTCATATGTGGACTGTGGACATCAAAAAGGAGTAAGTCTGAAAATACTTAAGTCAGAAGTGATTCTGTTCCAGCTCTTCATTCATAATAGATACATGTTGGTAAGTCTTACAACTAGCAAAAGGATGGTACAACGTAATTTAGCAGAAGTAGGCTTCTGAACTTCTTGTGATATGTTAATGAAAAGAATAGTTCTGCTTGCTTACTTTCTATTTTCTGCCTCCTTCCCCTCATATCCAACAACTTCCTAGCCAGATCAGCTCAGCTATCTGGTAGGAACTTCCTGTTGAGCTGCCTCCCTTAGTTACTAGATTATTGTCAAGGTCTAATACAAGGGAAGCAGTCAGGAGAGAGTCTTAACAATGTTGCTGGATGTTGTGGTTAAGTATTGGAAGTACCAGTTTAACAAAATAAGGAGCCAATGTTAATAGTTCACCACCATCCAAAGAGGGCATGCTCCTACCTTTCGCCTTTTGCTGGTTCTGCTGGATCCCTCAGTAGGCTCTAGGCATCAGAGCGCCAGATTTTGTGTTATGTCACTGAGGTAAATAAGGTTCAGCAAAACAATTGCCAGCTGCCATAGCTGACATGAGGAGGTAGAGATGGAAATAGGACAGAGATAAAGGAAATGGCACGAGGAAGAAAATTCTGAGTTCTAGAGTAGTGAGTTGTGACCTCAATCTGTGTTTGCAGGAGCAAGCCTTGATGTGTTTTTCTCTGTTAATATCTACCAAATATTTTCAATGCTAATGTAGCTTTGTCATAGACAAAGCAGTAAACTATTTTTGATCATCAATGAAAGCTGGTCTTGATCCAGTGTGTTTGAACATTAGAAAGAGAGACTTTGGTAGGTGTCTGACAAACAAATCCCTTAAACACCAGGAAAGATTGTCAAAGTTAAGGTTCTGTTTTTAGTTTTTACAGAGCAGTTCAAGTACACACCCATTTACATAAAGTTTATTTTGGTTTTGAGGGTGATTGGAAGCACTAAATGGCCAATGAGGAGGTCCCTATTGCTTAATCCTGTAAATTGCAGACATGTATAATGTACTAGGGAACAGCAAAATGAGAGCAATCTACATCTGAATGTGTAGTTTGTGCGTTTGTTGTCGTTTATGGGGTATAAATCTCAGAACATTTCTAGTTATCCTAAAATGTGTCATTCATGTCAGTAGCTGTGAAGATGTGATATAAAATAGGTTTTAGAAATTACTGTTTTGCCAAGTGCTATGAAATGACAGACTCCATTTAGCAAGATCCTTTTACAGTTGCCTTTTTATGAGCCTCTGCTATGGATGGTATATACGTATGTGCTTAACCTGGAGTCCTCCGCCTGCAAGTGCTTAGCAGTGGTTGCCATATTGTTACCTGGTATACCTGCAGTTAGGTAAAGCTATCCTTCTGCAAATAGACTATTGATCATATTATTCTAGGGAGAGGAATCACAGCAGGAATATGGACAGTCACAGAGTAATGTCTTATTCCTGTAACCATCAATCCATCAACAGCCTTCAGTTTATTTTTAGACTTGCTGAAAGGGGAGATCTCTAAGGTCCCTCCGAGCTTTGTGTCATCTCCTCGCTGGACAGATCCATGCAGCAAGCACACGGCTGGGCAGGTACCTACCAGTTGCTGGCGGGGCTCTGGCGGTGGGGGGGAAGGTGGACGAGGGGCCGCGGCTGCACACGGAGGATGCGCGGCTGCGGGCTCGCCGCACAAGCCGCGTTGCGCAGGGAGCGGGAGGTGAGCGCGGCGCTCTCGGAGACACCGGGGGCTGCAGGGCCCTGGGGCGCAGCCGGGCTGCCCGCGGGGGTCCTGCGGCGGCTAAGGCACCCTGGATAGTAGGGGAAAGGAAGGATACACGGCCCAGCTTTCCATTGACGCATCTCGAAGGTGCAGGGTGTGCGGGCAGCGGGGCGGCAGCCCTGCTCGGGTGCATGTTAATGGGCGATGTTTTGGAGAAATCAGGCTTTTCCCCATCTAAATAAGAAAAGAGGTGGCTCAACTCCCGTTCAGCGCTCTGCGGCAGGGGCGGATGGAGCGGGATGGGCGGTGTGGGGTGTGCTGTGGTCTGGTGAAGCCGCGCGATGGAGTGTCGGGAGTATTTCCAGCCTTGGCTCTTTCAGCCATTTTCGTCTCAGAGACGTTTTCAGGTGCCTTAGGTGGGGCGACGGGAGCAGAGGAGCATCTTTAAACGTCTGGCGTGCAGATATTGGGCAGTTGTGTGTATTTTAAGGAAGGCAAGGGGTACTGCAGGGATTTTTGTTTATTCAAGAGATTGGAAGTGATGCATTTCGATTATTCTCTGATGCAAAGAGAAACGGAGCTTTAAGAAATAAGCGTTCTGGTTAATATTCAGCCTCTCAAAGAGCACAGTAAGTGGTGCTTGATATGTGTGTATATATATATGTATTCTTTGCCCAAATAAACTATACTGTGCAGCCATTTAGTGAAAGGACAAAAATGAAACCTATTTGCTGCCGGCGGGGAAGATGATGCATACAAAGCAGGCAGCCTCTTGTCTTAAGGTACCAATAAAATATAATCCAGATTGTTCAGCAGTTCTGAGTGATTATTTTCTCAGAGCTTGGGAAACACAGTTCTAGGAAGAGGGTTTTTTTGCTTTTAGCCCAGAGCTTTATAAAATAGAATAAATGGAAGGGGAAATGTGTCATTAAATGAAACTGGACCCATTTTGTTTGTAGTGACTGTAAATTAATGCTGTAGGCAAACACAAATCAGAAAATCTATTTCTGCGGTTTGCTACATTATTTTTTATTTTTAGAAAAGAAGAACCCATCTACCCTACTAGCCCTGCTCCTCCAGTTTTCAGCTGCCAGCATTTTCAGCTACCCCTAGAAGCTGTGGTAGTGGACTGTATGCAGTAGGATACATTGTGTGTGGTAGTGGACTGTGTGCAGTAGGATTTATTGTGTGTGGTAGTATAAGCAGAAGTTATTTCTAGCATGCGTACTGGACTTTTTTTCCCATTATTATTTATAATCAAATTCCTTTCTTTTTCACAGGATAAAAGTGGCTGCCAGAATGACACCTGCCTTGCTTTGTAATATGGTATTTCTGCTGGCATTTGGATTGGCTTCAGCTTTTAGCCACAGCCCTCGGACTCCTGACAGGGTTTCTGAAGCAGATATCCAGAGGCTCCTCCATGGTGTTATGGAGCAACTGGGCATTGCCAGACCCCGGGTAGAATATCCGGCACACCAGGCTATGAATCTGGTTGGTCCACAGAGCATTGAAGGTAGCTAATTTCTGCTTTGAGTTATGACTAATTTAATAATATTCTTTAGTAAAAATTACTGTTTTACATATAGATGCAGAATATCCTGAGCTTAAAATCATGGACTTTTTCACCATTTTGTTGTGTGATCTTTATTTTAAAATCATCATCCATCTTTTACCTTCCATAATGTAATGATTTTGGCAGAAGAAGTGGTGTATTTTTTTTAATGTACAAGCTTTTTAGAGAAATTCTACTGGTTTAGAAGCATTTGCTGTCTAGTACCTCAAACCAGTGGATTTCCTAAACTTCTGCAGCAATGTGTACACTGGCTAATAATTCAGTGTGCAAGTCCTTAAAAATATATCCAAGATAATAGAAGGGAAAACTAAGGGGGAAAGGAAGAAAGAAGTGCAACAATAATTGGAATAGGTCAAGGCAAAATAGAGTTTTCCTCCCAAATACCATCATGGTAAAGTGATAAATCACTCGCTACTCTTCTGAGTTGCTGCCTTCGTTGAGAATTTTTGCCTGAAACTAGTGGAGAGCAAAATTGGGTGTGAAATTCCTGTTATGAGCAATTCTAATCTGCTAGAAGGGTTGACTTCCAGCCATTTATTGGACTGTCGGTTGCAGTGACCAAAGCAGACAGTTTAAAACCTGGTTCATCCCTTGCCAGCATCCTCATAATCAACCCATTGCCTGTTCTGGAGTACATCTGTTTCTCATTTTGACTAGTTATTTAATCTCAGCATTAAAAACCTTTATCAATCAGAGCTTAATAATTTTAATATGTTCCTACAGAAAATTGGTTTAGTTAACAAAATGTTTTTCATCAGAAATTGGCCCAGCATAGTAGACCTACAGTGGTATTGATAGTTGCAGGTAACAACAGCTTCAGCCAAGCCAGGACTCTGGAAGTACCACTGATCTTAAAAAGCCCAAGATTTCATCTGTTGTATATGCACACTTGCAAACAAGGTGCTGCCAAGAGAAATTAATTCTTCTGGCTTTGGAATTTGAAGACATAATATAGACAAGTTTATACTAGCAGTCTGATTATAATAAAATGTTTGCAATCTAAGTGATTATTATAATAACTTTTCCAGCTGAGTAAGATCTTAATAATTTCATATATCAAAAAATACAATTGCTGTTAGTTCATAAGCATATTTCTTAATTATAACCATTTTCCATCCCAGCTATTTACGTATTTTCTGACGTTAATCATATTTTGACTTTAAAATGCTAAAAACCTCATGATGGATGTGTTGCAAAGAATGATACATGGTCATTCTGCCCCAGTCCTGCAAAAAAATAAAACCATGCTTAGGGCTGCCTGGCTGTAGTAAGTGAAGTCACAAACTTGCCCTGTACCAAAGACAACTGAAAGATAAACACTTTTCAGAAAATACATTTTGCAGCATGTGTTCTGTTTCCTAAGTGACCAGATTTCTTTTGATAGATAGAAAAAGTATGGCTTCTTAACTGAAAGAAGTTGCTGCCTTTTCTTACACTGAAATCTAGAAATACGTTTGTTTGTTTTTGTTTTTCCTCCCCTTTGCATTTGTCAATTTACATGTTACCTCAGGTCAAGCTGCTGAAATAGGAGTAGAGTCTAGAAAATGCCTGATAAAGAGTTTAATCTACCAAGAAATTCCTGTGAAGTTCAGGCTGTGTGTTACCCACAGGAGGTCAGAGTTCCAGCAGAGCATGAGTGGTGTGGCTTTCCCCTCTCTCGGTGAGAACGAGAGCCGCCTGGCGAGGACAGAGCCGGTAGGGAGGCGCGGCCGCAGTTTGAGCTCCCCTCCCTTGACAGGGCTCTGTTAGCTGTCTGGAAGCAGTTCACTGGATAAATATGTCACAAAAATGGGAATTTGCTGGCTGATTCCCTGTACTTGGGTATCACAGCCAGCAGATGGTGCATGGCATGTAAGCATGCAGAAGCCAAACAGATCCTGCGTGATGAGTGTCAAGTGAAGACTTTTTTAACACCCAGGGTGGTATCTTAGAGGCAGCTGATTTTTGCTGACCAGTTAATAGATTGTCTTTCTGCACATCCCAATTGCTAAAATAAACCCATATTAACTACTTTAATTACTTGATATTCACTCTCCTTGTTAATTTATCTTTTCAGAAAGCTATTGTAGAGTAACTTAGTGCTATCTATAAAAAGAGCAGAAAAAATAGAAAAGCAAACAATTTCATGTTGAGTAGCTGCGTTTCTGTACTCTTTAGGTTTATCACTAAAATACTGTACAAGTATCACTGGGCTACATTCAGATTTTCTGTAAACAAGAAGGAAACTGTATCTATGTCAATAGAGGACTAAAGAATGGCATAAAGAAATAGTTTCAACTTTGAAAAAATATACAAGTTATTTTTCCTGCCTGTCGGGGGGGTTTATTGATTTAGAGACCACATGATTTTTTGTCTTTTTTCCCTTGCATGCTTGTAAGTTTATAACAATATTTAAGGGGTTTTCGGGGGGAGGGGGAAGGAAGGAAGGAATATAGGCAGCTTTCAGGACTGTTAAGCCAAGCTTGGGAGAACAGTAAAACCTTACTTAAACGCACGGGGGCACCTTTAGCTCAGCTCGGGCAGTTCATAGCACTTCACTTCGCAATGGCAAATGTGGTCTTATTTTCATTTTGCAAATATGATCTCCTTACATTCTCATTTTCTTCTGTACAATGCAGTACAACGGAAAACCTCTTGGGTGGCTTGTTTGTTTGTTTGATTTGTTTTGATTTTACTTATTAAAAATACTTCAAACAAGATGATGGTTGATGAAAGCGCTGGCATGACAGCCCAGAGCTGCAAAAGAGGAGTAATGCTGTCAGCCTCAGTGACAGCATTAAATGTTGTGTCTTAAATCCTAATTGTTTGTAGGAATAAGAAAATAATGATGCCTATTTGGAAGGCTTTTGACTCTCCTGCAGGCACTGCTTATAGCTGCAGAGAAAAGGCTAAGGTTTATTTGACTATCTTGAAAGGAAATACATACCCGATTATTGATTTAGAAGTTAGTTACCGTTTGGCTGATTGAGACTATTAAAGTCAAAAGGGGCTGGAACATTATGCTAATATATCTACTAACAACTGGTAGTTAATGACTTGTCAGCACAGACTGTACAAATAGCTCTATGGGTAAAAGTTTTATTCCCTGTAAAATTATGCAATTACTCATATGTGTTAATGTCTATTTTGTTTCCATTTTCCTAATTAGAAAACTAAGTGCTGGGTTACTTTGCTGTCTGGCCTGAAACATACTTGAAGAACTGCTACTTGTTTCCTGCAAGAACAGTAAAATCTGATTAGAAAGTTGCCAAAACTTTGCTTATTAATGTACCCAGTGAAAGCAGTACAGAAATTATGTTTGCGCTCCATTGCTTTTGGGCTACAGTGTGCTGTGCTTATACCCGAATATATTTGGACTTCACTGGGTGGCTGGAAGTAATAACCATTGACACATGGGAGTATGATATTAGGGGTCAGCAAGCATGGCAATGTGATGGCTGCATCCTCTTTGCTGTAGTTTACACCTGCTGCGCCATCAGCAGTGATGGAGTCCCTGGGATGGCAGCTTGCCACAGGGCTGGCCAGACCTTCTGCTGCTTCAGGGCCACTTGTCATGTCAATTTAGCTCAAATAGACTACATGATCATTTGGGATTTGGATTATTGCACCTGTTTTATAGAGAAAGTCTCTGCTTTCAGTTGTTGGGGGGTGTGTTTTGTTGGTTTGGTTTTGGTTTTTTGTTTTTTGGGTTTTTTTTATTTTGCAAATTACTGAAATAGCCCAGGAAATATTATTTCAAAATTTAATATGGACATCTAAAATTTGTAAATCAAACTGAGTATTTCCTGGTGTTTATGGTTAGTGTAATCTTTTTCTCCACCTCAAGGGATGCTAGTCTCTGCTCCCAGCCTAATCTGGAAGCAATAGCAAGAACAACAAAATCCCACAGAATGCAAAGATTATTCTCTCTTCAAATTAATCCTGTGAGGAAGCTCGAGAGTTGTCTTTCTGGGGGTGCAAGAGCAAAGTTCCTGACAGACCTCCTATCTGGATTTCCCAATCCATGTGGAGACTCTCAATCACCTTGCTTTCATTCAGATC
>JAOEHX010035991.1:12510-58519 GCA_025448015.1 Bolborhynchus lineola
GTGATAGACATCTGGATTTGTATGGATCTGGTTAAGAATTCCTATTGTTTTCTTTGTATTTTATTCCCCAAACTGTAATATCAAATGTAACGAGAATTTGAGTATCAGGCAGTAGTACATGTCATAAGAGAGGTAACTTAAAATGATAACCCCATAATTTAAAAACTAATGACACTACCAAATGGCACTGCCAAACAACAGTGGTGGTTTACAGTGAGTTTTCTTTGTCTAAGTGGCATGGCACAGCTCTGTGAAGAAAATATGAAACAATTGTACCTGTAACTCCAAAACCAGGAAAGTAATGACTCAGTATGCCTTTGTTTGTTCTTTAACAAAGACAAGCAGTTGAAAATTTGGCCTGTAATGCTTCCTTTTAAATGTATAAACCATGGGAAGCAGTGAATAATAAGAAAGCAAAACTGGTGCTTGTATCGCTATCTGGAGGTGGTATTATGTTACCCCGAGGCGTTTGACGGCTTTCCCCCTTGAGGAGCAAGGGCAAGATCCAGTGGAGTCAGTGGTTGTTACCACTGTGGGCTTTGCCACTTCTCAGTTTCAGGAACTGCCCTCCCTCAATACCCTGGTGCTGCAGGAGGTGCATAGACACTGCTCTTGTTTCCTAGGTGTGTCTGGGGAAAGGCAAGGAAATTTCTCAAAACTAATGTACTTGTCAGAGAAGTCAGTCAATGGGACATGCAAGAAGAACAGTGTATTAAACCCTGTTTTTCTCCAGATCTGTTATTTGCATGTGGTTCTGACTTGGGGCCTTATCTTTAAAAGATGCCATCGGAGGTGAAAGCCATTTGAGATGGAACTTTTTCAGGGAAGGCAAGATCTGTAGGGATTTAGAATTAAGTAGGTTATCATGTACTGAAATGTAACTAATAAATTAGAATGGGATTTGTAGCATTTTTAATTTATTTTTTTTACATGTTACTGGAGGGAAATAATCCAGTAAGAGAGGTAAGAAACCTGAGAAGAGGGAATGTGATAGCTTCTGTATTGTCTCATGCTTTATAGTACTTCTGTTTTCTAGTGTTAGCAGATGCTATGTAGAAATTTAATACGAAACTGTAAAATTTTATCTAGCAATAGAATATGGTCCATAAGAATTTAAAAATCTGCCACAGAATATTGGACAAATTATGATGAGCTCTTGTTTTCAAAGATTTTTTCCCTCCTTGTCTTTCATATGCATAAAGTAATCCTTAGTTAGGATTTATACCTTTTTCTAATTGTTCTCAAAATTATGTACATTTTCCCTGCTTCCATCTGAATTTTATATACAGTAAGAGAAGCTTTGAAAATTTATTTGGTTCCATGAAAAGATATTTTAGAAGTCTAGACAGAGAAGAGACTCTTGCTTTTCTTGATTGTGGTGCTGTGTGCAGGAGATATGATCTCTGGCATGCTCCTGAGGTTTCCAGAGCTATTCTCTCTGTGCTTCCTGTCCTGTGTGCTTTCAGCAGTGCACTCACAGCTGCTGCAGGGATGAATGAGAAGAGGAATGTTCTTATCCACTCAATAGAAGGAAGAAGCTGGTTTACCTCCTTGGGATGCTTTAATACTGCAGGTTAGCTGGCCCAAGTACTTCTTGCAACACCTAAGAGTAGCATTGGTCTTACCTGGCAGAGCTCTTCATCTCACCACTCTCTTGTGCCTTCATCATGTGTCAACACTTTTGTTCAAGTGCAAAAGTACCCACATTTTGACTCTGCTTTTGGAGTTGTGAGGTTATACCAACTCACCAAAGCAGAGACTGGGGAGCCTTGTAACCCCACACTGGGATTGTTTATAGCAAGGCTGTCTGGGGGAGTTCATCCTGGTGGCAGCTGTCAGACAGGCATGAGAAGCTTTTTAACACTTCTGTTGAAGAACCAGCTTGGACTTTGAGCCATCTGCATGGGAAATGGAATAGAATGAATATGAGTGGGAAATGAACAGAAAAACTTCGTGAAGTTCAGTGGAGTGGTAGATAGAAGACACAGCCCCATTCCTCACAATTCTGGTGCCCCCATGCTTCACGCTATAGGTGCAAAAGGAGTATTTGTAAGTGTGCTGACATTGACAGAGCATCTGGACTCCTCATGTAGCCAGTGTCAATAACAGTGAATAAAGTCCTCTAGTCTTTCATTGGCACACTTACATTTATGGGACTGAAATGGTATCCCATCCCATGTGGGATAAAGTAGGTCACCTGCTTCCTTTCGTTGCCTGGCTCCATACAGCCATGCACTGCACACATGGTCATTAGAAAGCTACCATAACACACGAGGTGTGTGCTTGACTTGCTTCCCATTGACTCTGCTGATGCATGGCAGCTGGAAGTCAACATGGTAGAGGGAGCCTATTGCTGCATGTTGCACTGTGTCTGTAAAAAGTAAGCTTATCCATGCAGTGAGGTGCAAAAGCTTCCCACTCAGACTGAAGGGCAAACTAATATAGTCCATGAGAGGACTGCTCAACTGAGGAAGGCTTAAGAGATTGTTTTTGCTCTGCCAGCAAAACAGCGAGCTTCTAGATCTTTTTGTGTGTGTGTAATTTGAATAATGAATAATAATAGTATATAAGCTAATATTATAAATTTATTGTGAGAGAGGCATAGGCATTACTTTGTGATTTCACAAAAAATAATTTCACAAAACATTTAATATCTTACATATTTGTACTGTTTGTAATTAAAATATGAGATGGAATGGAATTATTCACTGAAAACAAGGTCAGTAATTGTATGATGTGTGTGCTTAAGGCTTTAGAAAACACACTGAAAAGAATTTGTCCTTCTGCAGGGGGAAAAAGAAAATTAATCTTTATAGTTTAAGAAGCTGTGTCATTAAGAAGACAAGCTGACTCTGGAATCTGGGATGCTTGTGTATGTATACCTGTAGTTTTCTTGGATTTCCTGAGGCATGATCACGAAAGGTTAAGGAAGTTGGCTAGGTTTGCATTTTTTTCATACTTGGTTCTCCTGTGCTCTTTCTCCTTTCCTACTCTCTTATTTAGCAGCTTCTGTGTAATAGAGAAAATGTGATGGTTTGTAATTTTTTCAGTACCTCTTATTTCTTGATCTCAACCCATCTCATCAACCAGGATAGGACTCTAGGATGAAGCTAGCTGAAGATGCATGGGAGAAATCACATTTGGACTGTAAAGCTTTTAGTGATATAAGGTAAATCATAGAATCATAGAACAGCTGGAAATGGCCTTAAGATCATCTAGTTCCAGCCCCCCTGCCATGAGCAGGGATGCCTCACACTAGACCATGTTGCCCAGGGCTACTTCCAGCCTGGCCTTGAACACTGCCAGGGATGGAGCATTTACCACTTCTTTGGGCAGCCCATTCCAGTGCCTCATCACCCTCACAGTAAAGAACTTTTTCCTTGTATCTATCCCATGAAATGCAAATGTGTTTTTTGCAGTGATAAGAACTAAGAGTCTAGGTTAACAATTGGTTTGTAGTCATTCCAGGTATCTCTAATTGAGGTGAGACCAACAATTAATGAGATGATTTTCCAGAATTATAGAAAAAGGGAGGGGGGCATTGTTCCATTTCTGTTTTCCAGTCTGCAACAGTTCAAGACCAGTGCCTGAAGATGGTTAAATATACCTGGTGCATATATTTTAAATGAAATCGAAATCTTACTTATGACAGCATTGGCCTCAATCCAAAAGACCTAAACTTCTACTTTATCCTGTAGAGATGTAAAATCACTACATTCTCACACGGAAATGCCACATGTGAAAGGGGGCTGATTGGTTTTGAGGATTTCTTGCCAAAATGTGGCACACAAAAGCCAGTTCATACAAGAAGTAAGGAAAGATGGGGAAAAAAAAGATTTATCTAGGTCATCCTTTCTCAGTACAAGCATGTTCTCTGTACTATTCTTCTGTATTTTTGCCAGTCCAGTTTCAAATACTTTAACAATGGTGTCTCTCATGCTTCCCTTGGATAGGAAATTACAAGAAGTTCCTTAGTCATCTTTTCCTGACAGGAGGTTCAAGAGAACCATTCTGTGCCGTATTTGTAGCTGACTGTATATTATTGTATCACAGTATTTTGACCTGGTAGCTGCAGTGTATTTAATCCTAGCATGTTTCTTCAAATCAGTAACATTACAATATCAAAACTAATGTGCCTTGTGAATTACTGTACACAATATCTCCATGTGCTATATTCATAGCATTTTATTTCTATTATTGCAGTCTCTATTGAGTGCACTATTTATCAGATTTTACAAGGAATGGGCTTTGCTAGTACTATCACTTGAGTATAATGCTATTACTTGAGTGATTTTACTCAAGTGTGCTAAATTATGGCACCAGAGCAGGTGGTATTGTCTCCACTTTTGGAAAGAAAGGAAAAACCCTTAAATGATCTTGGACATTTATACCTAAAGGAAACAATCCTTTATATTAATAAAAAAAGATTGGTTTGTATTCAGTCAAGAGAATTCTTGGCAGTCAGTTTAAACTTACATGTATATATAGCGCACTGGAGCCTGCTAAGTACCTCTGTTTTCTTTATGGATAGAGCTTTGGTGCCAAGAGGTCTGCACCACATACAAGCATAGATATGTTTCTATCTGATGGATTGTCCCATAGTGAACCACATTGTATACAGGATGTTCAAACATGTATTGATTATGTGGTTCTGTAGTTTGCAGCACAATCATAACCTGATGCTTTTAAGTACATATATGCAATCAATCTTCATGTGAAGGGGCTCAGTACAAAGGAAATATTTTATGGTATACATTAGATGTTAGATTAAATGACATTAGATTAAATGTATGTTATATATTTTTTAACTTCATCCCCATAGCATTATTGTGAATCTATGGAGTTCTTACAAGCACCATCTTTGTGTTGACTATGGACTGTAAATCTATAGTAATGTTCATAGTGTGTATAACGCTATTGTGGTTTTAGTACCAGGTCTCATGGTCAGCTACAAGGGAAAAATTGTATGTAACAGAGATGCAAATTTTTTTATAGGGCTACCTTTATGTTTGTTACATATCTATGAAACTTTCCTTCAACATTGCTTTACTGAATCAGAAATGTGTACATGAGGGGGAAAATTAGCATGTTGATTAGATTTTAGTCCATCATGCAAATAAAATTGAAACATATATGTTTGTAGACTATCTTGCTTCTGGTACTTTAGTGCCAGCTTCCAACTGATTATCTACAAAATTTAGATGATTTGACTCACCTGCTACTTCTAAACATAGAAATGAATACAAAATTTCTCAAGACTGCCTTATGTTAGCAATTTTGAAAGTCATTATGTTATCTTACAGTGCCTAGCTGTATAAAAGATGTTTTGGGCTGGTACTATTTATTTGTAAATTGGAACAGGAGTACTTGAATGCTTTTCTGGAACAGCTTTCATGTTCAAAATCTTTATTGCAGTCTTCTGGACCTATGAAAATTATAGAAATGTAAATAAGACTAGTTGGTGATAATATAGTGATCATCCTATTTACCCAAACAGTTGTGTCTGTGTTCACTCTTTACTCACATTTTCCAATCATTCAAATTCCTTTTCCTCTCATGCATTTTTCATGGAATTTATATGTTGTCTGTATGTTGTTATCCCTCATTAGACAGAGTTTTTAAAAAATGTTGCTGTCACACAGCCATTTCTGAAATCAATAACTATATTAGCTGTTGCTGCAACATGTGTGGTGACTGTCATATGGCAGAGGAAAAGAGCATGCTTGAAATGAAGTTTTTATTTGACTGGAATTCAGAAGAATATTGTACAATAGTATTTGCAAAACTCCGCAAGCAGCTGGGTTTGAGCCTGTAGATGCATTTGGCCAGTAATGCTTGCAGAAAAGATCTGCAGGAGATAAATATTTGTAGAGAAACATCTAAAGAGAATGGCCTGAGCTTGGTGGAACCTTTAGTGGAAGACCCTGCTTATCAAAGGCAAGGCACCCAAGCTGAGATGTGTGGAAGAAGACTGTTTCACACCACTTCCGTGCGTGTTTGCCCAAGAACAGGAAGCCCATCACCCATTGTGTCCTCCACCACTGAGTTATAAAACCTGCACGTAGTTTTATAATAACACATGTTATTATAAAATGTTATGTTATGTTGTGTTATTATATATGCTGCTGTCATAATCCTGTAGTGATGGTGCTTCATGAAATATAAGCAGACAAATATAAAAGCCTGCATCTAGGCCTGTTCTGTTAAGCAAAAATATAAAATTCACCGCATTTGATGTTTCATACCATAATGACCACTGTGTAAGTATATCTGCACAAGAATTCTAATCAGCAATATGGACTCTTACTCACTTTTCACCATTACTGCAGGAAACTGAAATTGGTGTTTAAGAAATGGTTTGACTTAAAAATAATTTTTGTAGTTTATACAAGCAAATTTGCAGTACCTTCCACATGACTTCATTGATGGATTTCTAGGCTATGCAAATAGCCATTATTTTTCCAGTGTCATTAACTTTGTCTTTTTGCCATGGTGCTGTCTTGTCATATCTTCTTCAGTTATTAGTTGCTACAATGAACAGTAAATGTATTGGTGACTGAAGATGACTGTGCTGTAAACCTATTAAGTTCCATTACTGTCTCATGTTTCTTTTTCTTTGCATTTTCTTACCTGTAACTTAAATAGTTAAGGAAGAAACATAACCCTAAGATTAATGATAACTGGCTGATTTCATTTCCTAGTTTCGTTTTTCATTACCTAAGTTATCCAATTTAGGTCACAGAGTTACATTTCTAAAAGAGAAGTTTGAAATCTAAACTTGGATCTGTCTCTATAACAATTATGCGTGTATTTTAAAGTCTGGATTACTTGAAGCTGTGAAAGCACTCACACTTTTAATCTTGTAAAAAGACAGTAAGTGTATGTCATCTTTGCTAGGTGGTGCACATGAGGGTCTCCAGCACTTGGGTCCTTATGGCAATATCCCAAACATTGTGGCTGAGCTGACAGGAGATAATGTACCAAAGGATTTCAGTGAAGACCAAGGATATCCTGACCCTCCAAATCCCTGCCCTATTGGAAAAACAGGTAATTCTGCTGTGGCCTTCTCACCTCTGTCTTCACTGTACCTCTTTCAGTCTTTCAGGGCTGTACTAAGTAGTACAACAATTGTTCAGCAGTGGGTGTTTTCTTCCATTCTCTACCCAAGGAGCAGAACTGTTGATCATTCAAGGTGTTTTAGATAAGCTTTTTTTGTTTTGTTTTGTTTTGTTAATACGTGCACCTTCTGTATTGCTGTATGAGTGCTAGAAAAGGTCAGGTGGAAGAAATCATCTTGACCTTGGAGTAGAAGATAGTGAGATTTACAATAGTGATTTGTTCCTGAGGGAGTTCATTTTTAGGCTGGCCCCTGAAAAAAGTTATCATTCTGTACAGATGAGATTTACCCTTATTTTAGAGACTTTCATTGTGCCAAGAGGAATGAAACTGTCTGCCCTGATCTCCAATCCAGACCATAAGTCAATATTTAAGATACTTTGGCTCCAATCCATGTGGCTTTATAGCTCACTGAGGGTGCATCTGTGCCAAGAAACAGAATGACGTGGACATACTCCAGTGCACTGCACGCAGGGTCACTCTGGCAGAGGAGCAGTGCAGCCTCGGAGTGCAGAGCAGTATGGTACTCGAGGTAACCAGTGAGTCCCTCAGCTTGCAGCTGTGCACACACCAAGCCGTGCTTGGGTGGCTTGTGCTGAAGGATGTTGAAAGCAGCACTGCATGTGCATGATAAGGGCATACCCTAAGGGAATTGGTCTTTTCCCTGTTATTTGAGCCAAGGAATGACTTCCAGTTCTGAAAGTAGTAGTAAAATAACCATTGGCTGCCTTGGGAGCTGGAACTGGGAATGAGCACTTGATATTTTTCTCATTTTTTTGTTTGCGAGCTAAGAGATCCTTTAAAAATTTTTTCTGTTTAGTCTTCTTTTATGTTATTTGGATAATGCAAACCAGTTGTCTGTATTCTTATTAAACAATGTTCAAACTAGCTTAGAATTGATAAAAAAAAAAAAAAAAAAAAGACATGAAAAGTTTTGCAAACAGTGTTTTTACATTTCATTCAAAAATATGACAAGATTTTGAATAATCCTCCCTTACTGATTTCTATTACAGCCCATTTGGTGATGATGCCTGCATCTCTTCTGAAATAATATCTAATCTTCTATTTTGTTCAATATAGCTGTTGCCTGACAGGTTGCAAATGATGGGTTTAAGTTTTATCACACACACATCACATACAGAGACTTTCTAAGTAAGTTCTGGGCTTGCCCATTAGACTTGTTAGTGATTAGATTAAAATCCGACATCCAGAGAACTGTATTTGAAAATCCCTTCGATTTTTCTTTCTTAGGTGAAATAAAAGTTGTTATTAGCTATTAGCTAAGCTAATACAGTCAAATCTGAATGCAGGTGGAATTCATAGGGAAGTGCTGCTTGCTAGGATAAATGGCTCTGTCGTAGGTACTCTGGGAGAGAAGATAGTATCTATTAGGATTAGAGTAAAATGTTTTTCAGAGCCTTAAATGGAAATTCAAGTGGTGACTGTATTGTGCATACAAATTACCAGAGGCCTTCCTCAATCAGGTCTGTGGATTTGCTTAATGGAAAATAATTTTTCCAGTCACTGTCTACATATGCACATTCCACAGCAGGAATACATAAGCCTGGAGCAGACTTTTGGATTAGCAGTCACAGAAGACACACATATGTCCAGCTGCCCTTTGTGTTTTCTACCAAAAAGACACAGATGCTCTGAGAGAGTCTACCACATTTCTGTTGTCATCTGCTTCTCTCTTGCAATGACCTTGTCCTTGCTAAGACTGAAATATTTTTTAAGTGCTTGTAACCAAGTTTAATGGCTTCTGAGTTGTTTAACCACTGTGGTTAGTTTTCCCCTGTTTCCTACTGGGAACTTTTTTTCACCTGTTTTAAGGAGAAAAGAGAGAAAGCAGGATCTCTTGGACTTAGAATAATCTCCTCAGGTCATTAAATCAACTCATTTTTAAGTAAAGTCTTTACTGTTTCCCATATCTAAGGGAAAAAGATAATCCATCTGCAGACCTTTTTACATGATGATCACAAAAGTACAGAAAGGAAAGTTCACAGGTGTACCCTCCAGAATGCCTACACATCTGGCAGATGTAGCTGCTTGGATGCCCAACATCATGCCCCATGGTAAGATCTTCTTGTGTATGTCTGAGAAGAACTAGGGCTGCAAGCTCCCCGTGTTGACGAAGCAGAGGAAGCTCCACGAGCAGACTGTATCCAAAAAGCTACTCTGGCTTCAAGTCACTGAATCTTCATTTAATCTAAAGATGACTTTTTTTTGGTAAAAAAAATTTTTAAAGGTATTGTCCTTGAAGTGACACTGTCTGCAAAACCATCCACTGTGATTAAAGGAGGTTTCTGGACCCATCAGATACTTACCAATCTGAAGAAGTGTCTTCAGCATAAAACTTCTTTCAAATTGCATTTTATGAGCTCTTATAATGCATAAATTATTTTCAGCCATTTTGAACAAAGTAGCAAACCAGAAATGGAATTCATGAAGAACTACTCAGTGAAGGAAATTCTGTCTTTGCTCACAGCATTGTTTTACCATGAGCTTCAAAAGTATTGCCTAAACAATTTCTAAAGCTTCCTTTGGGCATTTAAAAATGAAAAGAGGATCCAATCCTTTATGAATCAGAATAACATGCAGTTCTATGTAAAATCAACCTCAATCACTAATTTAAAAGGAAATTTTTTTTAAATTTAAAAAGGAGTTTGAGTGCTTGGAAAATAAATTTGTTCAGTTTCAAAGTCTCATTAAGTTGTGGTTTTGGTTTTCTTTGTTTGTTTGTTGTTTTAATTAAATATATCCTGATAAACTCCTTTAAAAAAAAAAAAAATCTGATATTTTCTAGTCATCCAGGTTGGTTTTCTTTTTGTTGTTTTTTTTTTTATTTTATTTTAATGGCATCGTTGCATTAAAGTTTGTTGATTAATGTGGCACATAGTGCTTTCTAACATACTTTTGCAGTTGATGATGGGTGTCTAGAAAACACCCCAGACACAGCAGAGTTCAGCAGAGAATACCAGCTGCACCAACACCTTTTTGATCCAGAGCATGACTATCCCAACATGGGCAAGTGGGTAAGTACATGCTGTGTGATTATTTTTGTTTTGTGTGAAAACTGGGTATTGTCTGCTGCATGGGATACTATGAAACCACAGGGAGAATACTGGTCTTATTGCTGGAAAAATTGAGAGAAACTTCTTAAAAAGGGCTTGCCCTTAAAAATATAGGAATAATGGCTGTGACTGATAGGTGAAAAGCCCATAAAAATAGAAAGTAGAAATCTTTCTCTCATTACCTGTCCCAAAGCACAACAACTGTGTATGAGCTTGATAAATGCAGCAAACCACATTTCAAACTACAGTAAGCATGTAGTTGAAATTAGTCCAGATTTTAGCACAAGGCTAAAATGTAGTAGTCCCTAATTTGAAAGATTATCCAGGTTCAGTGACTGCTTACTGTTCAGCTACTTTGATACTAAAAATAAATAAATAAATGGAGTGCAGCAGCCCATGAACACCTTAAAAAAATCTTGATACAAGCAAATTGGTCTGAGGAAGCTCTCTGGCTTAAGGATTTTGGAGGACTGATGCTGCTTCTTCCTCTATTCAGGTTGTGCACTATATTACATTAAAAACCTATCATCTTGCACATTGCATATAATAAAGACAGCAAGCTGCAAAAAGGGCAGAAATCTTGCTCTGAGCATACAAGGACTTTAATAACTGCAGCTAGACTATTTCTGGAAGGCAAAGGCTCCAAAGTGAGCTCTGCTGCTTAATCTTAGATTACATCAGTCAAATGTCCAATCCCAAATCCATCTTCAGGCGCCAGGAAAACAATAACAATGATCATAATTTATGCTTCTACAGCAAATCACAAAGTCTCATTTTATATTGTTAGAACACTTTAACAACTGAAGATTGCCCCAACCCAGCCCTCTGTAAGTATATATCGATAAATGGACATGCTTGGCAGCCTTTGCTCCTGCTGTAATTGTGAGACAATGATTCATCATACATAATCAAACCAGTGAAGATTTATAGTCTTAATTACTTATGTGTGAGTGCTAAATTTCTAGCAGGAATCATGCCAAATATCCAAATTTTGGAAACTCTTGTTGCATTCTAAGTAATTACCATCAAAGGTCTTAATTTTAAAAACACCAGATGGTGAACTTTCTTATTTATGCCAGACAATGCTGTTATTTTTCTTATTATTCACAAGTAATTTACTTTCATAATACCATTTTGAAGACTGTAAAAGCACCTTTGTAAATCTTTGGCCTATAACAATATTTCAGAATCAAGTATACATACGGCATTGTCATCAGCAAAGTATACACTTAGTAAATTGTAGGTGATTATTAGTGAATACTGGCCTTTTTCATTTCTCCATCCATCACTACTAATTCAGGGGAAAAAACCTCATGTGTGGATTAAAACAGACTGTTAGGTACTAAACAGTAATCATATCTAGCTGCAGCATAGCCAGCTCCAGATCTTTTTAATTACAGATGAAACAGCTGGTAATGTGCCTGAGCAAATGTTCTGCTGAGATCCAGGAGAACTGCCTCAGTTGCCTCCTCATTGTATATTACTACGCATTAAAAAGATAAATGCAACCGTATCTAGTTTTATGGCTGGTTTTGTTATTTTTATCTCTCTGGAAAAATAAGAGCAGGAAAGCACTCCAAAAATTAGCTGTTTGAGACTCTGTAAATGAGAGATAAAGTAGATCAGATCTTTTAGGTCACTTACTGGCATCTGGGTTAGGTTATAAATGACCAACAGAGCCAACTGTGGGCTGCTCAGCTGATGACTGTACATCCTCATCCTCCCACTGCCCCCAGCCACCAGAATACCCTCTGTCCGCTAGCAGCCCATTCCTGCTTCTCCTGTGATAGAGACTAGGACCAAATGCCCCAAGGGCTGTGTATTTAGACTGCATTTCCATGAACTCCTGCGTGCTGTGAATGCACTAGGCTGTCACCACTGTCTGAGGCCCTTGGAGCCAGCGTGTCTCCTGGACCCGTGTGAGCTGGCATGTGCTGACAGCTCTTGGGGGAGCTTCTCCCCTGCCTTTTCCTGCCACAGAGCGGTTGAGGCAGCATTACAGTTCCCTCTGACTTGTCCTTTCAAGGAGCCAGCATGCATTCCTTAGCATAACCACAGTAAAACCCAGATTACGTTAGCAGGTCAAGGGGAAAAAAAAAAATAAAAAGACCCGCTCGTTCATGAATAATGGCAAAGAAACAGGTTGGTTGATTTGTTTTTGTGACAGACTCACATGCTTGCAAAGCTGTAGGATCCCTGCAGTACCCTGTGAATAGTAGACACACAATGGTAAAACAGGTGTAGAAGCTGTCTCATACAGGAAATTGTATGATTCCACATAGATGCAAAATATTACATATACATACTACTAATACATAGGATGATACAATATATGAATCGTAATAAATGTATACTGGGTTAGGAGAGGGAAGAAAGAGGAAGAATTTTCATGTCTTTGGGACAACTTTCCCAAATATAAATTTGCTGCCTTGGGGGAAGTCCTGGGAACAAACTATTTATACGGCGAGATAATTAGTTTATACTCTCCCCTAGCGCAAAGACTCTCTTTATTTTCTTTTTTCTCCTCATACATGGAAAACCTAGAAGGGATAGTGGGACTAGGAAGAGAAGGAACTTTTGGAAGTTTATACCCTACTGTGTAGCTATAGTTTTTAAGATTTATGTCATTTGTTGGTTGGGTTGGGTTTTTTTTCCCTTCAGTTCAGACTTTTCCTTGCGGGAGACAAGTACTTTCCATTTGAGTCTGCCTTTTCTGCATCTTGCAATTTGACTCTGTAGATAGTCTGAAAAAGTGCTGTTGGCATCCAGAAAGACTTGCAAAAAGATAGCATACAATATACAATTTACAGTACAAATCTAAAACCCACTTATATGTAAGTTATTTATTGAAACCCAAAGTGCTAAGTGCTACTACATGTAGAGGTTAAAAAGAGGAGGGCAATTCAGCTGTGGTTTCTGACACCAGTATCAGTAGAAGTGAAAAATTAAAAGCAACTGTGTTTTTCAGTGCACATCTCTTTTTACTGAAGCAATGGCTAACATTTCATTTTAAAGGAAGAAATAATGCCTGTTTTGCTTATCAGCGACATGAAGGGATACAAGACACTGCAAAGAAAGGCAAATGGGAAACAGGGATAAAAATATTTGACAAAGTTGGACTTCTTGTTAAAGAAGTTATCATCTCTGGCTTCCTAATTTTAATGGAAACATGAAACTAGTTATTCAGATTTAATTTTAGTCCAACTTCAGTTATAGTGAGTAACACTAATTCTTCTTTAGCAAATATCTGGATGGCAAGGGTGATTATTAGGACAGGTTATGGTAATCTTCAATTTCAGACAGTCCAGATTGTTTAATTCTGTGTGGTATGCTTGGTGTAATAAAAATTTTCATGCTTGATATACTGAATAAGACTACATTGGCAGGAAAAAAAGCCCTTCTAAAAGGACGCAAGCTTGCTAATGCAGTTTTCTTTTTCAGTTTTGGTTAATAATTGTGCATGTACAGATTACAGAGCTGCCAATTATCAGGATTTAAAGAAGCTTCAGTGAAGTCTGAAAGATCTAAGGGTAACCCTCCCTGACATTAGTTGGTTAGTTGTAAGCATTTTAATTTCCGGGTTTTTCCCACCCAAATCCCAACCTGTAGTATCCTAATCCAGGAGCGTGCAAAGGAAGCTCCAGAGTGAAGGGAAAGCAGCAATTCACATGCAGCACATCTTCATATGAGGTGTATCTTTAACTGCAGAAATTCTGCCTTCATTCTTAACAACTCCTAAGCGATGAATGAGAATCGTGAGCACTTCATGGGCAAATTTTGGTGCTTGATGCAAGAATACTCTTAGCTCATGCTCCGTAACCTCATTTGCTTTGCACTCAACATAATGCTTAAGTAGTAGTTACAGTCTTCAAACATTCCCAAGGAGACTAAACAAAATATGATCTTTCTGAGCAGAAACAGTTCAATTGCAAGGAATTTTCCTGAGTGACAGAAATCTTAGCTGCAGTATTCATGAAATTCTTTGTGTTTCAGAAATGCTATTCCTCTGTGAAAAGTGTAAGGTCAAATAGTTTACAAAGAGAGGCTTCAGCAGTGCTATGTTTCATAAATAGAATAATTTACGCATCTGAAGGTTTCTTAAAAATGTTAAATTGGAGTTTTCCCGAAGTCAGTTTGCATAAACGACTAGTCAAGAATGTCTCCCTTGGCCAACTTCATCTCTGTTCCTTTTTGGAACAACTCAAGAGAAAGTGACTGAGGTTGGGCAAGAGATAGGCCTTGTGAATTTGGGGTTTAATGAACATGAGAAGTACAAAATAGACAATTTTGGCAGATTTCATTGTAACACTTGAAAATGTTTGTTTTTTCTCATATCAGGGCTGCAGAGAGGATAGAAGTGTTTGGTGAATTTGTCTCGCGCTAGAATTACACTTTCTATTTATATAATCAATGTTAGGTCAGTTGTTTATAGCAGAATTAATGGCCTTGTTTATACAGTGTTCTGCTTTTAAACATGTAATTATTCTCTTCTTCCATTTTCAGGTTAGGGTTTAGTTTTGTTTTTCTTCATAATACAAAATTGAAACAAAATGTGTTGAGCATGTGTGTTATTCCAGACTTTATTAGAATTCACTGCTTGTATGAAATACAACAATATGTGGATGCACTTATGTAAACTATGGTCAGAGGGGGGGGGTTGTGTTGTGTTTTTTTTTTTTTTCTTCTTCTTTTCTCATCATCATAACTTTCTCTTCTGCCAAGATGTTTTTGGCAGTTTTCAAAAGATTTGCCATTAAAAATGTTATAGACCAAATGGTTTTTAGAGTCTTTATTGAGGGCACTACTTAAACAAAGGAAGAGTTGGCGCTGAACTCCTTTCAGCAGAACTTTGCACTGGGAAGTGTTGATATCTGGAATGGAATAAGCTAAGACAACAAAACAGTAGGAATGACGCCAGTTGCTGTTTTTAAAAGGAATTATAAAATCCCTTGTAAAGCAAATATTTTCGCTTCTGTTCTTGTGTCACCTCAAGTGCATAGAAAGATGTATCAGAGGCAGGATTCCTGCTCCCTCTCCCTCCCACTCCCGCTCTTATTTTTCTTTTTTTCTTTTTGTCTCTCTTTTTTTTTTTTTATTATTTCATTATATGTATTTATACCATGTATCACTTGATGGGGAGCATCCAGTCAATATTGTTATACCATCATGTACTTGAAGCCCTTACTGCCTGAACACAGATGATAATATAGTGAAACATAGAGAAAATTACTGGCTTTTAAATTGTCAATAAGACTGTGACTGCTCCTGAAGAACTGCAGAATGTTACCAGGAATATCCAAATATTTATTTGTGGTTTATCTTTCCTATAAAGTCACACACTCCTCTAAACTTGATAGTATTTAACAGCAAAAGTTATATATTTTTAAAGAAAAGTGTAATGAATTTGATGGCTGCATTTCTTCTCCTTCCAGAGCAAGAACTTACTCTTTGAGAAGATTAATGGTGGTCCAAAAAGAAGAAAGAGGGTAACTATCAAAATACTTTACAGTCCCTGTATCATCTAGAGAGCTAAGAAGAATTAATATGATACTGTTGAAATGAAAAGCTTGTCTAATGCTTCTGCATTATACCTCTGATAATGTGTAAAGTCAGAGAATCTCTGTGCTAAACTACTACAGCAAACTTTAGGACTGTCTGCCAAGTACAAGATGTATTTCTTTAAACAGCCTGTTGCTTTCAGAAGATGCACTTCAAAGCAGAGCTTTAATTTAAAAAAACTTATATTAGCTGTGTTTTAAAATCTGTGCTATTTGCTTAAAACCATTTAAAATTATTTAAATGTCTTTAAAACATAATTTAAGTTTCTTGCTAAAATATTGGTAAAATTAATTATCACTTCCCATGCATGTGAATATGGTTTGGGGTGTAAATGATAGTAGGACTGGTTAATTAGCTGATGTAATTTGATTCACTTACATACTTAGATTTACCTCAGATTAAACTCCTACCTTTGTTTCTCACTTGCTTGAAAGACAAAGATGAATGCATTCTCATCTCTCAGCCCCTGAAAAAGGAAGACAATCCATGTATCACAGAGAAGCTCTGTGCAGTCCACCTCACTATCATCTCTCTCTTTTTAGCAGTGTCAACCTTCCTTTTATCAAAAATCCCTCTCAAGTGGAGTCAAGTCTTCAGCTTTGTCAATGGTATATGTACGTGGGTTTTTTTACAAGAAGAAAAAGCCTAGCTCTCTGCCAGAAAGTAGCCTTTCAAAGTATGACAGCACAGTTTATATTGTAAATGAAGTAAATTTGGTTTAAAATAACTGAAGTATTTATTTATTTAACTCTCAAACCCAAAGTCTTTGCTAAAATGGAAGAAGATGAGTTCAGTTCTTACCAATTCACATACTGCTGGCAATAAACACTGTTCAACTGTAAATTAATGATCTATCTTCAGCTTATTATCTGATTCCCACTTACACTTGATTTTCAATTTTGTTAGCAGAAAAGGAAAGAGTAGGCACCTGATTTTCACTCTAAAGTGATTAGAATTTACTCTGGAAATAGTTATTTGGTTTATTTATTAATAGCTAGAACAGCATGTTAGAGTAAGATTAGAGCAGCAGCAAATTTATTTTCTTAGCACAGGCATGTCAATAGTAAATTCATTATAATTTAAAGTATTTTATTGTTTTGAGAGTAATACTGTAACAATTGCAAATGCTTTAATGAACAATTCAGAATTCTTACTTTATCACCAGAAGGAAACTGAGAGCTGTCAGCATCAAAGTGTATTTTTCCAGAAACCAAGAAGATTTCTGGGTTCCCCTCCTGCCTTCTGCAGTTACTGCCACACCTCCATGGCTGCCTGTGCAGAGAGAGAAGTTAGGGAGGATAGCTTCCAGCGACAGATTGGTCTTTAGTGTCAGAACGTCCTATTTTAGCTTAAAGCAAGTCCTGTGCAAATGTGTACAAAGTAACTGTGTTGTATCTACATGATGCTATAGATACAGAGTAGTCACAGAGGCACTACTAGTGTCTACAAAACTACCTGTACTCTGTGTGTATATAAATGCGCATACTAACATACATATACACCAGTGATCAGTATATATAGCAAAGGTATGTATTTACTGTTTGCTACTGTCAGCATTTGCAGTGCCCAACAAGCAAGCCTATGGGGACCACTAATTTAACTAGCAGTTCTCCCCTTTTTAAAATGTCTGTGCATGAGCATAGCGCTGTCCAGAATCTATTATCCTAAACATGACAGGAGTGCTTCTGTAATCACTGAGTCACATTGCCATGGGCTCGGCGCTGAACACGCCGGTACATGGGAATCATGTTACTTTGAATTCAGCACAGCTGTATAGGATTAAAGAATTTTTTAGTGAAATCAGCCAAAAAAAAAAAAAAATTGCATTTTATTATGTGTTTTCTTTTGTCAGTTGAGAATTCAAATGTTCTGTATTCTCATTCTCTTCCACTTTAGTTCAAAAAGGAGCAAGTACTATTCCAAAAAAAAAAAGACCAATTCATCTTCCTAAGAATCTTCAAATTATTCCTAGAAGTTTATGCAACAGATGAATTTCACTAAATTAACATGAAACAGAATTTCTTTAAACAAAAACAAACAAATCATTTACATGTGTCTTATTTTTAACAATTTAAAGCATTAAATTAGTGTTTTGTTTTCAAAGATTTTTCCACATTCATTTCTGGTCCTTAATATTCTTATGTTTTTACTTTAATCAAGCAAAGCACTCAGCAAACAACAGAAGCAAGTAAAAAGGCTGCTCTATGCTATGGTTAGGTATTAATGATAGCATTTACAGATCTGGAGAAAACCAAGGTCTTAAGCTTTAATACAAGACAAGCCGCAAATCTTTTCCAGAGATTTGACAAATACTTAGGATATTTGAAAATACTTATTTCATGCCTATTTTAAAAGTTGGGGTTTTTTTTTTCTTTTGTTTTCCATAGTTTTGAATTCCTACATGTTGGGGAAAGAAGCACAGAAATATCCTAAGTAATATTTGCGATACAGCCAGCCTGACAAGAATCAAGGAAATTTGCATTCTTCCAAAGTTTGTCCTTAAGCAACCAATTTTTATTGGCATCAAAACCCAGCACATTAGAATTTTTGTCTATATCTGTGAAAGTATATACTTGAATTTTGTTTACACTGACACTGTAACAGGCCAGAAAGTGGGTGTAAATAATATTTAAGTTTATTCTGAAGCCCCAATAAACTGCTTGATACTTGTAATTACAGTAAATACATTTTATTCCATTGCCACAGATAAAATTCAAGCATAGACGTTCTACATTACTATGATCTCCACACAGTTTTGAGACAGGATCTGTTCATCTTCAGTTTCACGTTGCACTGCTTGCATGGTGCAAAGTGAAGTTAAACCCTCTCCAGGGATATTCTTTCCAGTCTTCTCTTCTTCTGGCAGTGGTATGAGAGCTATTTCCTATGCCAAAACCTTGCTTGGCTCTGCTTCTGTGCCAGCAGTTTTTTATCTCAGTATCAAGAGAGGAAGCAGGAGGGGTTTCCTGGAGAAGAGATGGGCTAAAGAAGAGACTTTGGTCAGAAATGGTATCATGGCATCTAACTCGTCTCCCAGCATAAGATTCATCAGAGCCTAAAAAGCTAAAGCGTGCTTGTACTTTTCAAGCAAGTTCCATCCTGCCTCAAGAATTAGGGAGTGAGATCTGCTGCTGCGGCTTCTCTGCTGAGCTGAGGAAAGTAGAAGTGGAGCAAAAAGATAGTGTTTAATTCAAACTGTCCTTTATTCTCAGTTGTTCGCCTTCATTTGTATTCTTTCTAGTGGATAGGATTAAATTCTTGCATGCAAAAAAATACTAGAAAACAAATCATTGATTGACTTTCAGATTTACTCACTGGGAGTAATTTATTTTTTTTCTTCAGTGTGTAAGTATTTGACAGGTAAGAAATACATCAATAGATCCATGAATCCTAGTTACCTTTTGTATGTTTCCCTGTTTCTAATAAGTATAAATAATTTTAAACTTTTTCAGAGTGTGAACCCATATCTGCAAGGACAGCGACTGGATAATGTTGTAGCAAAGAAGTCTGTTCCACAATTTTCAGATGAAGACAAGGGTCCTGAATAAGTACAATAAGAATGAGTGATGAAAACTAATGCCATCCTCTGCTAGATCATAATATTGCTTATATATAATCATCTATTAAAATCCTTGTGAATGGCAGCATGTTTATTATTTATATAATTGTAGATGAAAAACAGCTGTATTTATAACAGTATGTTCTCCTAGATAACCAAAATATGGTTCTGCTTTTTGTTAATTTACGGTAAAGGACATTTCTGTTGTTTTTATTTTAGTCATGGAGCAAACTTTTAGAATGTTAGTCATTTTAATAGCTAACGTGAGGTAAATGGTCTTAATGAGCAGCTTGTAAATAGGAAGATGTAAAAAAATGCCCAGTCTGACTCCAACATTTAATCTTAAATGTTACTATGTTTGACACATGAAAATTATAGTTTTATGTTTTGTTCACAAATATTGTTACTTAGCAAAGACAAAGTATTTATTTTACCCAGAGAATTTTGGCTTTTGGTCCATTTTAATAAACATTTAAGCAATCTACAAGGTTTGCAAAGTGACATTTTCCAAAATATTTCAGAGGCTCATTTGTCTCTGTTATTGCTGTGCAAATTTAAAAATTAAAGAGCAGCTTTTTGACTCTACCCCCTGGAATATTTTTCTGTTAGTTTTAATAGTTCCATGTCCACAACTTTCCTGAACACTTGCACATCTTCCTTATCAATGGTACTGTTGTGTGGAATTAATCTCGCACACAGTTCTTTGTTGTAGTAGCAGCAGCATTTGTGCACTATAGGATTCTTACATTATGTGTCCCTGGGATATCATAAGTGAAGATGGAGACACTTGTTGACATAACCTTATTAACACAAACATCTTCTGAATCTAAATCTAGGATATGAAGGTCATTATAGTTGATGGTCTTCTGAAAAAATGCGATACTCTAATCCCTGTTAGCTATCCCTGCTTGTGAAGTTGCTCTGGGAAGCTTAAAATGCTTTTTTGCCCCTTGGAGTCTGAAGAACTTTTATATTCCAGAAAACTGAGTTCTCCCATTCTGAATGATGAGCATATGAAATGACCTAAAATTTTGTGATTTTCAGGGTGCATATGAAATATTTGAAGCCATGTGCATAGGGCACTGGACTTATGGAAAACTATTCACTTACAGCTCTGAACTTCATATCTATGGGAAAAAAATGTAGTTTCTTTCCCCATCCTACAGACAGACACAGTAAAATGATGATGACTCCTCTGAAAAAACAGATGAGAAAGTAACAGAAACTCAATGTTCTAGCTACGTAAGATTAAAGTTAACAGGATGGCACAAATATGACTGTATGGCATCTGCTTTTTCTGTCCCAGCATTTAGTAATTTGTAATAGATTAGGTATGCAGAGTTGGTCCTCTCACGTCATTTATGGGTAGATTGCAAAACTCCGTAACATTCTAGGCTGAACTATCATGTCTTTCATCATATTTCCTCTTTAAAGAAGTTCTGGAAAAGAAAGCTAAATAGTATGTAATGCAGTGGGGTTTATACTGACACATGATAGAAAGTTGAGGACTTTATGTCAATTGTAGAGCTCCTTCTGCTTCCAGTGCCTAGAATGGGATGGAAGTAATCCAGCTGTTCACATGAGAGAATTTGGGCTTTCAGCTTCTTACGCTTACTCTTTTTATTTGCACTCCTGCTTAGTCTTCACACAGGTATTGAGAGTTACAGAGTTGCAAAGGTGTCTCCAAAGCCAGGAAAATCCCTATATATCATGCCATGAATCTGACATTAGAAAACACTGATGCCCAGTGGCTCAGAATCCATAAAATGGTCAGTCCTTCCACCTAGTCCCCCAGACAGTCCCTGGATGCTGCCACAAGGCTTCCAGTTGGGCAGAGGCCTGACTTCTATTCCAAAGAAACTGGTGTTTCTTCAGACACTCAACTGTCTTACCAATACTTTTAAAGTAATCTGAGCTATATTCTGTCCTTATTAACTCCAGTAAAATCCATTTTAATCACAAAACCAAAGCAAACATGAAGGCAGTTTATTTTGTCTTTTAAACTCTCACTAAGGATCAGCACACAATAAAATGTGTGCACAGTGAACGCCAGGCTTAAAAAGGGAGGGACAAAGAAGTATTGCTTGCTTAACAGTATCAGAAATCCCATGTCTGATTTCTAAAAGCACTTCAGGTCACTACAGCCGCTGGATGGGGATGTGATAATCCAGCACAGCAAACTGTCCTTAATGGGCATCCTGGCGGCTGCTGCAATCCTGGCAGGGCCTGCAGAGCTGCCCTTCTGTCTATGATAGCACTGCACAGAGCAGGCAAAGGAAAAATTACAAAATTTAGAGATGGTTTTGTCTTTAAAACTTGCACTGTACAACACGATGCATCTTACAGGAACTGCCTGCTGAAGAAATCAAACACGTCGTGGTGAGCAACCATCTGCTGAGTCCATCAGGCAGTCTTGAGTGTTTCACCAGGAAGACTCAACAACACTAATGTGAAGTTTTAATAAAATATAGCTATTACACCATGACAATTAGATTAATTATTATCATTTCAGCTTCATAATAGAGCTGCCTTTCTGTACTGGGATTGCTAGGCCCATATTAATTAAAAAACAAATAAACAAACAGACAAACAAAGAAAAAAGCAAACCACCAAAGTTGTCCCTCCTACTGCTCCCAACAGTCCACAGATGTATACTGAGAGAATTCTTATAGAGAATCATCACAGTGATGACCAGTACTGGTCTTCCAGAATCAATAAACAAAGATACCAACTTATTAACTTATTAATAACCCTTATTAAGAGCTCACTCCACCAAACTAATATTTACAAGAATGTACATGACTGCTCAGCTCTTTCTTACAGGTGCAGTCGCGCTTTTACATTTACGATGCATGTGAATTAAGGAGCATGTATATTGCTATTGTGTTTAGAATTTTCACTAAATTAAAACCTTTATAGATTATTTTAAAGTTTGCAAGTGTGTTAATTACCTCTAACGTATTTGAGACACAATGTGCTTCAAAGAACCTATGCAAAATAAAGTGTATTGCCGTGCAATACTGGTTTTGTCTGGTAAAGAAATATTTATGACCCTAGTTTAAATAAAAAAATACTATGCAACTGAGCAGTTTATAGGATTAGCTTTGTGACACAAAACTTACTGTGGAGGTGCATGTGTATGTACATACACACTAACATACGTACACTTTTAGAAAGATAATACAGTCTTATAATAAACTTGCTAGTAAAGAATATAAAGTTGTCAGCCCACAGAAGAAAGTAATATAAAAATGCTTAGTGAATTATTTAGGAGGGGAAATGGCAATGTGCTTCTTTTTACTGGCCTATTTGCATTCACCTAACAAAACCATGCTGCCAATCTATTCAGCAACTTATGAGCAAACAAAAAAAAAAGCTTGGAACTAGTTCTGTGAATCTGATATCAGTCCCAACAGTCATTCACAGGGCTGTAAGTAAAGCTGTTCTGAAGCTTATTTTATAATCTATGATGAAGTGTATCTTCATTTCTTAAACTGAGGAAGAACACAGTCAGAAAGACAGCTACCAAGTCAATTAAGGTTTTTGCTTCATTGTGGACAAAGTAACACTTAGGCACCTTTGTTTCCAAATGTCAGGAGTTGGGGATGAAGACAACTATTTTTCTGATGATGAAGAAAAACTTGACATACCTTCAAATCAGGTCTCTAACCAGTAGCTGTGTGAAAGTGTTGAAAATGCTTTGTTTTCATTTTCATGCTGTACAAAGCCTAATTTTTTAATATTTAAATTTATTGGGAAAAGCCCGTAACACCAACCCTAAACAAACTTGAAATCTTCTGGTCTTATTGCTGGTAAACTCACTAGAACAACTCTTACCTCATTTGTAATGCTGTAACTCATGCCCTGGGACTCTTTATGCAAGTATGTCTTTTTTACATGCAAGTCTGGAATGTCTGGATCATTAGGACAAAATGTTTAAAGATAACTTTTCAGCCAAAGTCACAGACTCAGATGTACAGAAGAAGAATGGGAAGATAGATAGGCAGATTCAGAAGATGCTACTATGACCACATAACAATTTAAAATACACAGGGAAAGTGCAGTTTCATGTGACCCATAGAGTAGATGGGTCTGGCCACTGCCTTTATAGCTACATGCATGATAGGTAACACTTCAGGCACCTCTCACAATCCAAGTCAGAAGCTGTTAAGTCAATCAGAGAATCGAAGGACATTATCTCCAATTTTGAAGCACCTGAATGCAAAGTTTCAGGCTAGTGGATTTGACAATTGAATTATATTTCCATCATTATTAGTAGAAATAGGATGGCAATCTGATATGCCTTAAAGCATATCAGCAGCAACAAAACCAAACAGAATAGATTGAATCCATTGCCACATGTATACATGTGCATACACTTAAAAATTCAGCTTTGTTTGAAGTCATGCAATTACCATAAATACTCTTAAATAAGTATCATGTTCAGGAATTATCTCAAATAATACATCTTTTTAAATAAAGCATTTCTGTGTCCCTTAAAAGATCTGCCTTTTTGTGGTGCCTAGAGCAAATAAGATTCCAACCATGAGCAAAGACAACAAGCTCCCTTAAAGTGCTCTGCTGACAATGACCTATGTACATGCAAACTGAAAAAAAAACTAAAAGGAAATGTAGAAGAAGAAAGTGAAATTGCCATCCTGAAGGGCTCCATGAATCACAAATATGGCTGACTGGCACAGGATTGCCAGATATAAGACAATGAAACCAGTAAATGAATTATTTTCCAATTACCTGCATGGTCCAGGTCTATCTACTCAAGCCTTTTGTTGTTAGGTGAAAAATGGCATTGAACTCACCTTCATCATCCTAATTCACCGTGAGAAAGAAGTATGTAGTATCAGTTCATGTTTGCTTTATTTATGATGTTAACTGCTTTGCTGTGATTACATGGATCCTGACTGCTGGAAGAGCTGCTAGCCATGTGTTAAACATATGGAAGCATAATGAACTTTAAATGACGTGAGTGTCATGGCAGCAGCATTACCAATTGGAACTAAAAGAGCTTAACAAAAATTCCTGTTTGACTAACAAAGTCTATTTTTATATGTGGGGCAGAGGTGGGTAAGAGATCAGAGATGGAAGGAATCGAGAATGGCTTCAGATTTTAAAGATTAGGTATATCTGAGTTACCTCCTTCTATTTTTTCCTACAATTTCTGTTACCAAAATACATGGAATTCAGCTTCTATTGCAATGCATGGGTGTCTTTTATATTTAATCGCTGTGTTTCTTCATCATACCCTGTTCTCCAAGAAAAACAGTGGTGGGACTTGGTGGCTAAATTTCATTGTAAACTCAGTGAGGCAAAGGAGAAAGCACAAAGAAAAACAATGTGCTAGCCTCAAATTCTCCCTCATTCCCTCTCATTTCATTTACAGACCATTAAACTTTGATTTTAAATGTATAAACACTGGCTACTTTTATTCACAATCTTTGTTCTGAACCCAAATACCACATGGCAACATAACTTTCCTGGGAGACACCAAAGATCTCTGTTACAGGTGACAGGGATTTTGAGGTCCAGGTATCTGAATATTTGTTAGATCATAGAAGGCATGTATGGCTTTGAGGCTGAATTCAGTCTTAGCCTCTTTTAATTAATTCTTTATTCTGAGAAACAAAACAAACTAACAAAAAAATCCCTAGCAGTTCTTAAGCACATTATTTACATTGTAATGCTCCAAAGTCCTCTAAAAGTGTCTGAAATTCAGGCGGGACAGCCCCTATGGGGAAATGTGGTTCCTGATTCCTCATCGTAACATATGCCACACTGTGGCATTTTGTATTTCCAAATGAATAAAACAGACTCATGAAAGAAAAAGTCAGGTCAACCCAAGAGGAACTCATAATTCACCATTGGTTAATTTTTTCTTTTTTTCTCTTTTTTCTTTTTTTTTTTTTTTCGAAAAAATTCAAAACACATACAAAAAACCCCAAACACTCCAACCAGTGACTAACTCAATTGCAAAACTTTAAGTTACTCCAGCAGGGAGTGCAATGGCTGTGAGATTTATGGGATTTAAAGCTCTGCTACTGCAACTGAAGTAAGAAACCTATTTTTAATAAACCATTATTGTGTAAACCATTTATCAATTTAAACAACAGCCATAACTGATTTAAGTGAGTTCTTTAAAAGTCGTTGTTATAATAGATAAGCATTGCTTATAGTTTAGTTTATCCATAGACCCTGGCTACTAGTTAGATTTCCAAACAACCCTGTAACTGTGCTGCCATAGGAGCCTGTGCACGTGCAGATAATGTGTGCACACAGTTTAAAAAGCAGAACGGTTTCCCCTGCTTACGATTCCCTACAGCTTTCTCCTGCTATTCCTACAGGCTCCAGTTTTGCTGCACCATTTCAGATGGTTATGGATCTGAAGTTATGGGATCTTGGAACACTTGTTTTCAGTATCTCTCTTGAGTGCAAGTTATCCATCATGCAAGCAGTGTGTCAGAATGGTATACATTTCTTTCAGTTTAAAATGTATTAACTATTTTCTGCTTTAGTAGTTGAGGCTATACTCTAATTTCTTACCATATTGGCTGTTTCCTGCTGTGTTTTTGTGTTCTCAGCAGGAACCTATGATCTGTTAAAAGGGCAGGAATTATCTGCAAACCTGAAGACCTTCATAGGCTGCCCCTAAAATCATAAAATGGTTTGAATAAGAAGGGACTTTATAGATCACCTAGTACCACTCTCCCTGCCATGGGTAGGGACATCTTCCACTAGACCAGGTTGCTCCAAGCCCTGTTCAACCTGTCCTTGAACACTTCCAGGGATGGGGCAGCCACAATTTCTCTAGGCAATCTGTTCTACCTTTACAGTGAAGAATTTCATCCTTATATCTAATGTAAATCTATCCTCTCAGCTTAAAGCCATTCCCACTTGTCCTATCATTACTTGCCCTCTTAAAAAGTCCCCTCTCCAGCTTTCTTGTAGGCCACTTTTAGATACTGTAAGGCTGCTGCAAGTTCTCCCAGGAGCCTTCTATTCTCCAGGCTGAACAAGCCTAACTCTCTCAGCCTGTCTTCACAGGAGAGGTGCTCTAGCCCTCTGATCATCTCTGTGGCCCTTCTCTGGGCTTGCTCCAACAGGTCCACATCTTTCTTATATTGGGGCCCCTGAGCTGAATGCGGTACTGCAGGTGGGTGGCTTGTTAAAATGTTGGTTGCCTGTTAAAATCACTTTGTTCTATTTTGCTGTGTATCTGGAGGTTCTTGATCTGTAGGCTTACTAATCTGAGAATTATTTCCAATTAAGAGATGGAAGAACAGTTGCAAAGAAGTTGAGGGCTGGCTCCACTAAAGGCTTAAGTGCCACACAGTTGCACTTCCGTGTAATACGAATACCAAACTCCAAGCATATGAACCTCAAACCTTGCTTCCCTTGCCTGAATCCTTATACAGCTAAAGCCTATGCACAACTATGCTTTCTTGTCAATAACATACCTCAGGCACCTAAAATTATAGTCATGCCAAAGAGAATTTGAAACTTGGTGGACCTCCATAGCTCAGTCCTAAACTCAGCCTGAATCCACAGACTTGGCAATTCCTCTCCTGTATTCCTTGGGGGAACCAGCCTGGTAGGGACCCACTTCACACATGTCTACAGGACCAGGCATTGCACAAAAAAACACAGTAGAAGTAGACAGTTTAATTTAAAAAAATTAAATAAAATAAAAACTCTGGAAGAGCTATGGCAAAAGAATCAAAGCTCTAACAGCACCAGAGAAGGGAATCAAGAATGAATGCAAATTTGTAAGCTAGGGGCTAGTAGGGCAGGGGGACCATGAGGAAGGACAGGGGAGCATCTGGGCTCTAGCTAATCCTCGAGGAATGTTTGGGTAGCTAGCCAGGCACTGGATAAAAATGCAAAAGCAGTGTTAGAGCCTGGTGACAAGAAGCCAATGACCCTTCCAAGTTCTATCCAGTAGATGGCTTCTTTTGGCACCCATCTTGATTTTACTGTTTCCTGAACTGTTGAGCAGCAGAGGAGCTGCAGAGTCCTCTCATGCAAATGGACTCCTGCTTCATGGCAAAGAAAGCCTCATGACCTCATGAGCCTTAATGCCTCCAGGCTACACACATGGAGGTGCAGGAGATACAGGCTTCAATGTCTTACATGAGTAGACAGGCATCACAATCTTTTCTGCCTTCTGAAACATTACCAGCCTTCTTTCACTCACTTTTAATGTATCATTTTTTCAGGAAATTTAGATGCATTTAGCTGCTACGCAAATAATTGGAAGAATGTTACATTTGGCAAGACATTGAAATTAGAATAGTTCATTTACTTGACTGTGCATTCTTTATTCTAGTAAATTTAAAAATATCTTTAGAACATTTTGCATCTGTTGAAAAGGAAGTATTTAAAAAGCCCACTTCCTTACTCACTAGTAGCATTCCAGTGATGAATTTGATCTTGGAATCTGACCAAGACCTTCAGTGATACTAAGAGACACTGTCAGTGTTGCTAACAGGACATCTCCTTATAGCAAAGCATGTCGATACAAGCATTTTCAGCATTGAAGCTAATATACAATCTTTGCTTTCACACCAGCAGTAATAATTCTTTTCAAGGTGATTTAAGGTGGAATTCTCCCTATTAAAATATGCAGGGCCAAATACTGAAGGGGTTGTCAAAGCTTTTCCAGAAGCTGGTGGTAGTATACTCAAAGCAAAAGGGATCTGGACACCAAAACCAAAAAAAACCCCAACAAAAAACAAAACAAAACAAAACCAATTTGATTGGAGGTACTAAAACATTAAAGTGCTTGGTCTTATAAACTTCTCTAAACTAGAAATAAAGAAGTCATGTATGGTTATGGTGTCAATCTGTCTAGGAAGGAGGTTTCGTTATACCTGATTGCAGTAGTCACTTCCACCGAAGGCTTTCTAAACAAATCATCCTACCTCCATTGGACAGAAAAGTGCTTTGTACCTCAGCTAGCCTGTGCCCTCACCTGGACTTTTCTCAACTAATTACATCAAGATAAAAGCCACTGTACTTTGTCTTTAATACATTTTTACACCTTGATAGCTGTCTCAATGTAAAAACATCAGCCTATAGCAAAGGCATAGACAAAAGAAGTCATAAATTCTGAATCCAAGAATTTACTATATTGAAAAGAAGGATTTCTTCTTTGCTTCACAACACAGCGAAATATCATTTTAATTTCTGTTTTCTCTTTGGTTAGATCAGAAAATGAAATAGATACAATGATTTTATTTTTTTTAAAATGTGTCTGATAGCTTTTGGTGATGTCACCTCTCAGGGATTCTGTCCTCTAAATGTTCTATTATATTTTTCAAAAGGAAAAATAGGTGTTTGCTTTTTTGTTTGTGGTTTTTTTTTCATATTTATATGTTCATTTTGAAACCCTGACAAGAAATAACACTACCTTCTTTGCAAGGAGTCTAATTCCGTCTGGTTGAGAACTGAAAAGTCCTGCCAGTCTGCTCTGAAGTGTAACTGAGCTGATTACTTGTGATTTAACTTCTTTGCTTGTGTCTTTAGTGCATTAAGAATTCCTGGGAAGGGGAGAGGAAACTGTTTATATTTATAGACTTTTTAAAAGTACATCCAAAACCTCCAAGTATTTGGTGCCTGCTTAATTACAAGCACCTAGACAATTGCTCCTAAGCACATTTACAGAACCACCCCTAACACCAAGTGATTTTACACGTTTCCAGCCACTTTGAATTGCATGTTATTTATGGGCGGAAACAAAATTAAAAAATCATTTAATCAAACTGTCAACGAAAGCAGCTAATGGAGAATGAGTGAACTGTGTGGTTAGTCCCAGAATGCTGAGATGACAGCTCTTCCATGGGTCTGAAGTGCTTCACAGAAAGAGGAGAGTGATGCCTGCTATATGTTTGAAGAATAAAGTAAAAGGGCTTGAAAAATGCTAATTAGAATTCAAGATACTGTAATAAAGGGAAGGATCAATGAATAAATATCAAACTGCCCCTGGCTAAAACAGGTTAAACAGTAGACTTTTGACAAGGAAACAGGAGAAGGAAAACAGAACAGTTGTTGGAAATATCAAGACAAGACATTTGGCCCTAGGCTTGCCTGTGTAGTTTCCCAGAAGTGTTTTTTTTTTTTGGCAATTTTTGAAAGAGTAAATTTTTGGTAACTATACAGATAAAAAATAGACTATTTTTGTACTTTATTAGTATTATATTGTACTTTTAATTCTTAATTTCATAAAGTTTAGCATTCTAATATGCACAGCAACCGGAATGCCCTTTAACAGGGGAAAGATGTATATATAAATTATTTTGGGATCTGTTAGAAAGGCTTGCCTGACTCAAGTCTCTTGGATGGTTTTGTGCACTTCATTTTATACAGTCCAAGTAATCCCACTGAAAACAAAGTCAAGCATCTGGCAAACCCCCACAGGATTTGGGTCTGAATCTAAGTTTTGCAAAAAAATGAAGTATGAGCACAGATCCACCTTTTTTACCAAACATTTCAATTATCTGTTTGCATTTCTTTATTTGATAAAACACTATTAAAATCAACAAAGACTACTAAATTGAAGCCTTATCTTTAGCAGTTATTTTAGATAACCACAACTGGTTAAACACTTCTTTGTCTGCCTTTAGATTATTCTGTCCACAATAGTGAAAACTTGGCTTATTCACTGGAAATCTTTTTTTTTTTTTTTTTTCTGAAAAGATAAAAGGCCTTCTTCGTTATTAAAAGCTTTTAGAAATTTTAAGATGAGTGCATTCAAGCATGTACACACAAAATAGGTGGAAGTTAAAAAAATATTATTTATCTTTCCAGATTAAATCAAACTCTCAGCTTCTCTTATTAACTGCTTCTTTAATGGAAAGTTTGGTACCACACCAGCTTTAAGGATTTAATACAAAATTATCTTGGCCTCTTTGAGAACTGGTCACTGTTGCAGTTTTATAGAGGGAGAAATGGAGAAAGAGAAAATCAGGGTATGTGAAGCAGGATGAAGGATGAAAGTGAGGACTTGCACTTGCGCCTCTTACACATGTTCGTCTTGACATAAAGACTATCTAAATATAAAATGACAGTGAGGAAGATTCTTCTGTTTCTTTCACCTGCATTAATATTCGCCCCGAAAACTGGGCTAACTGATGCTGCAGCTGTACAACGGTTTAACAAACTTCTTTCCCTTCTGTAATACAGCAGCCATTTTTGTGACACTGGATTTCAAATATAAAATGCAGAAGTTCCACACAATCTAGATAAGTTGTTGTCTCAGCCAAAAACGGCCTTCAGCTCCTTCATTTCTGCAAAGCTATCTGGTATTCCATTTTTTTTACCTAGATATTGCCAGGAAAAACAAAACCAGAAAGAACAGGTAAGATTTCAATTTTGAAAAGAGAGCAATAGGATGAAAAACACCAACCAAACCAAAACAGAAGCCTTGCAAATCTTCTTGCACAATAAAATAGTTCTACTGCCTCTCTTGTTCCTTTTTTTTTTTTTTGATTTCCCTACAGGCATAGTCAGGAAAAAAAGCCTAGACTTCTTAACTCACAGCTATCTACTTTACCTGCCTGGCTGCAATTGTACACTGTATGGCATGGCACAAAACCCCCCATACAGCAAAGAGGAGAAAGCACTATTCTTCCAGGTAACAGCCTGAGTTACAGGTGGCTGCACAACAAACCACCTTTCATCATAGCAAGAAAGGACTGAAAGGGACAATTATTCCAGAACAGTCTATAAGATACATGTACCTGCCTTGAAAGTGTGTGCAACCTGCCCAAGATGTTGGGATGCAGTGAGGTGTGGGAAGGCAGTTTCTTAGTCTTACAGCATAACTCAAAACTGTATTTTGTAACTGTCATATCCCTGGAGTGAAATACGTAAGTGAGTGAATAACACATCGAGCTCCTTAGATGCCTCCTTTCACAAAACCCAGTTATGACTTCATTCTATAAGAGGTTCTTATGCTCATACAAACTCAGTTTTCTTGGCTGAGTCACTTGTATAGTATCACTCCAGAACTGCCCTGAAAGCAAACCATGTCAGCAAACACCTCCTACAGCTTTATGACACTGAAGAAAAAGAAAAGCAAATGCATGAGAGCAGTGGAATTTTTCATGGGCATTTTACGCTTTTCATTTTCTTGGCAAATTCTTCTATAGCCATCAGATACATAAGATACATAGAAAAAAAATGTAAAAAGAGTTACAAAAAGGTTAGCTTGACAAATGATATTTCCTCATTTGTCATTAAAGTTTATATTTGTCCAGCAGTCAAACTTCATCCTGATAAAATAAGCTTTTCTAAATCACTTTTGAAAAATAGTCACATATGGATGGTATTATATATGTAGGTGTTTTGAAGCCAGAAAGCATATTTTTTGTTCTGTTTCTGCAGCACATAGCAGAGTGGAATGCTGGTGGGTGACCACGGCCTACTTGCAGAGATTATTACAAGACCAAAAACTGATTCTTCATGTAGTAGATGCTAAATGAGAAAGCTTTGCAGACATACCAGGACACCATACTTTTCAAAGTGGGATCTCAGACTTTCAAAGTATTTACATGCTTAAAGCTTTTATCTTGAACCTATTTATTCTTCTGATTTCCAATGTCCTATTTCTGAACATTGGCAAATTACCCCTAGATGAAGTAATATCTTGAAATTGAAAAAATAAAACCATTCCATTTTCAAAACCAACCCCAACCCCAAGATAAATATTTTCCCTTATTCAATTTTCTCTCAATCAGCTGATGGAAATCTATACATTAAAATGTTGATATTCTATCACCCTAAATCTAAAATACTGTTTTTTCACTAAGTACAAAATTATTCAAATTTTTTCTTGTCACTCTGTGGGGTAGGGCCTCCATCATACAGACATTAATTCTAAAACTCAAATAAGAGAAAGATTTATATTCTTTAATCAAACAGATTTTTTTAATATGAAGCATAGCCTTAAGCTTGATTTTCTAGTAGATTTTACAATAAATTTAACTCAATTCAGACTAATCTCAGTGTTTTCTGGTATTGCTTTATACTGCTTGATATGAAGTATAAAGCTATTTAAACGAGGTTTCTTTCATACAATAATCTATAATAGAATCAAGAGTGGAGTTTTTCAATAAGAACTATAGGGCTGTCATGTTAATAAAGTATTTTGAAACCAAAGCCCACATCTTCTTCCCTCATCTTATGCCACTTATCACTGTCTACCTACTTAAGCTTGAAATAAAAAGTGAAAAATCCTTTTCCTACTTGGTTTATCATATGGCATTTTACCCATTATCTTTGGACATATCTAAAACTCACAGGAAACTGGATTCTTTGAGTATCACTTCTTTTCTTTGGCAAAACATAGGGTTCTTATCCCATGTAAAGCAAAGAAGCTCTCACACCTGGGCAAGATTGTAACAGTGGGCCGGCCCGCCCAACACACACTACACATGATCTTGCTTATGCTCCATGTCATTAATTACTTCTGAGATACTGCTTGTCTTGCTCATCAAGTCAGGAAGATCAGCAGCGTACACCACAAGAAGCTTGACAATCCCCATAACATGAAGATATCCTTCTTCTCTGAGTGCATGTCGTGCAAAATGCATTTCTGAAACCAAACATCTCTGCAACGCACACATCCTTTGTGGCATCAGCTAACAACTGTGCCAAACTTCATCGCCTCACACCTCCACCGTACAGCTTTGAATATCCCCTAGGATAGCAGGTGGTGAGCAGCAGACTATGGTGGAAGTCAGCGCTTGCTTCCAGCCTTACTACAAGCCCAGTAAGAAAAGTTATGGTTTTATTGGTGAAACAAATTCTTTCTTAACACTACATTCCCTTATTTTCACAAGTTTTTCACAAGCACCACTAGAATTTTAAAGGGCAAAAAGCACTGCAAAACATCACTACCTCTGTATTAACAAGAAGTTGAAGCACACAGGTAGGTAGGTAGGTGAGTAGGGAAGTAAGTAGGTGCACACATTAATATTTTCTGCTTTAAAACATGTGAATAAAACAGCTTGAGATTACTCTTCTTGAATGTTACCAACAGAAAGGAAACATTTCAAGATGCTGTCATACAAAAAGCACTGAAAACATTAGAGATTTTGTCATCAACTGCTGAGTTTTATGTACTCTTTTAGTTTTTCCTCCATAAATTAGTGCCAGATTCATAGCCCTGTAAACTAAGCTCCTTTCTCTCCTTAGCAGAACAGTTCAAAATACCAAGTAAAGCAGTTCAGATGTGTCCTGTCTCTCCTGGACAGCTTGCCTTACTTCTGACCTGGAGGAACATGTCTAGGAGTGAGAAATGTTGCATTCCCAGGTATATTAGGGCCAGATTCTCAAGATGGCATAAATGTGTTACATTTCCCTGAAGTTATTATAAGCTATTCTAATTTGCTCAAGAGGAGGATCTGGCCCCTGTCAGTCTTTGGCTTCTTTGCAAAGGCTTTTAGTAAGGCGCCAACCATCCTGGCAGTGAGGATACACTGAGAAGCGCTCGAAGTTAGCAGTAGCAGACAGGAGCTCAGCCCAGCAACATTTTTCTGTGCAAGAATTAAGTACAGCACTTCTTTTAAGCTTAAAACAATTCTTACTGTTCCACTACAACAAAGAACAAATCACACAGTGAAAATCAATGAAAGAAATGGAAGAGGAAATTAAAAAAAAAAAAGAAAAGCCAAACCCAAACCTTAAAAAGCCAACAAAACAATAGCAAGCAGCAGTTAAAATCCAGCCAGGTTCATAGTACATGTCACCACCACCCCATGACATCGAAGCTCTTCATCTCAAACCTATGCCACAAATATATGAAGGCAATCAGTATTCCAGCTCCATTGAGCAACACTGACAAGCATCAACAGAATTTTGAGTGTGAGTAAGGTGCAAGCCAGGAGATACCAGAACCTTGCCTTTGGTTGGGATCTGATCAGCATTACTGAAATTTTGGAGTAAAATTCTGGAATGTTTTGTTAAAGAATCTAAAGGAAAGGAATACAAACTTCCAAGCTGGAAATTATCTTCAGGATACCTGATGTTAAAAGAACAATGAAGAAAGAGATGTTTTTTTCCCCACCTCCGCAACCACAAAGAAATAAAAAGAAATAAAAATAAACACGTTTCTTCTTTTTTGACAAGCCTTTTTTTTAAAAAAAAAAAAAATTTTATTAATTTATTTTGACCTTCATCCAATCCAAGGAAGCAGATACAGCTACAATTATTTACCCTATTGGTAGACAACTGCTGTATTTTTCTGAATGAGCAGGCAAACACTTACAGAAATTTCCAACCATCAGAGAAATCTGGAAAATTGTCTTGCTGGACCCAAGATGCTACTGCCTACTTGAAACACTGTGTGGATTAAACTCAGCAAAAGACAACAGATGGGAAAATATGGTGTCGAACATTCAACTGCAAGAAATGAAGACCGATCTTAAGGAGGGAACACATCTTCCAGTCCAGGAGATGTTTCCTAAAGGGTTTCTTAGTTTGCTTTAAGTTGGAGAGAGATCTATTCCAGATCAGGGACTCTGGCTAGGTGCTTGAGTGCAGTAGAGCAATAAGTGGAGATATTTGCTCTGCAATAGATGCCTGGAAGAATCATCATCTAGGAAAGTCACTGCCAGAGTGGCATGTAAACTACATCCCAGAAAAGTACAGCAGAGAGGCAGCTTGCCTGCAGCAATGCCTGGAAGTGCATGCAGTGTCAGTGCCATCATCGAGCACCAACAGGAGCTCACGGCAAGCACAGAAACCACTTCCTCCAGCAGCTGTCTAACACCGGACCATGGCCCTGGTGAAGGGGCAGCAGAGCAACTCCCCACCTATCCAGGCTGGTCCTAGGGCAGGCAACCAGGGCCAGAGAAAGCTCATGGGGCAGGAGAGAGGTGAGTAGACCTCTTCCCTATGCATCAGTACAGCTACTTAACAGAAGAAAAAGAAAAGAAGCATAAAGTCTTTTAACATCCTGAGAGGTAGGAATTGCGACTTTTTCTTTGGATTAACAGAGAAAGACCACAGTTAATTAAAAACATCTATTGATTTTAGTAGCACTGTTTTCTGAGTAAAATAACAAAAAATCTTTAAAAATCCCTAGGCCTCTCCTTCCATCCATCTAGATGTCATTTGCTGTGATTCTTTGCCAGTAATCCTTCACCCCTTCATTGTTATTTGAATTTCAGTGGCCCCTGCACATGAATGCATTTTCTCTCTCATGCTGCCACCTACCACTGCACTATGGTTGTTTGCTCTGTGATTGGCGAGATTATTTTTAACAAGCTATCGCTAAATGTGTATGAGAATTTCAGCAACAGGCCTCATTTACTACCTTGCTGAGCACTCACCTACATAACTGGCACCAAGTGGAGCCATGCTCTGGCCCTAGCAAAGTACAAGTTTCTGCTAAATAGTGTGACAAGTCCGAAACCTGGCATCTTGCCTATCCCTGGTACACCTAATGTAGCAGATACTTTCATTTTAATTCATCTTCCTGTCTGCAAAACCAGGGACAACAAAAATCCCTATTTGTCAGGTGAGATTGGGCTCCTCGAGGCCCAGGCTGCGAGCTGACTGTCAGTGCTGGGATGCGGAGGTGCAGGGCTGGCTTTCCTCGCCGGCAACAATTCCTGCCGGGCGGTAAGGCGAGGTTTGCTTGCAGCAAAGCGGCAGAACGCTCCGCTTTGCCTCTCTCTGCTCCGCAGGGGCTGATGCTCACCGCTGGAAGCGGCAGCTGACAAATGGCTCCGTTGAATTAGCAAGCCTAAAGGTCAACCCATAGTTCAGACGATGCTCCCGTTAGCAGCGACTCCCGGTTAGTGCTGCCGCCCTCCGTGGTAAAAAGCCCGTGGAAGACGAACGCTGGTGCTGGAGCGGGCGGATGGTACCGCGGTGTTGCGAGTGCCACTCACCCCGGGGCCTCTGCCTGCGGTGCCTCTCACCCTGCAGACTAGGGTAAGCTTTGGCCAACCGCAGTGCAGAGAGGAGAGGCGGCCGCCGCTCGCGGCTGCGAAGAGCTTGGTACGCAACGGCGCTCAATCCCCGCCGGTTTTTGCCTCATTTCCTGGGATCCCTGGGGAAGCTGGCCCGGGAACCGCGGCAGCCTTGCCCAGGGGCTGCGAAGCGGCGCTGAACTGCCCCCGCCGCCACCTCGACGGTCGGACTGCTACGGCCGCCGCTGCTTTCAGCCCAGGCTGGACTTGCCGCTCTTTCGCTGTCTTGCCCAACGCGGGATGCCTGAGGAGCCCGAACCCTCGGAGAGATGCAGGGACGGGAGGGGAAAAAGCCCCCGAGGTGTCCCGCCTCTTGCGGGACAAACATAAATAAATAAAAATAATATAAATAAATGAAACATTCTTACTGATGAAGAGCTATGCGCGCGGCTGCTGACTGGGAGCCACGGTTTGACACCAGCCCCCACACATCCCCGCTCACACACATACACACAGGTTTGTGAGGGTTTTGCCAAAGGTACGTAACTCCCGTCATATTTGCAGAAGGCAAAGCTCATCAATGCAAATTTGTACCAGGGACGGTCGGTGAGCTGGCTGCCTCTCTCCTGGCCCCGGCGAGCCAGTGAAGGGCTCCCCACGGCACCACCGCTCTTCTGGCCGGCTCTCGGGCAGGAAAGCGCCCAGCAGCTCAGCCCCGGCCCGGCAGCGTGCGCAGAAGGGCAGCGGAGGCGGGGGGCTGGGGGGGAGGATTTAACTCTTCTTAGATGTCATACTTTAATGAGGATGGAAAATGTGAATTTTCTGTGCATTCCAGGAACAATTCCTCGGGGTGGTGACCTTTAGCACCGATCCTCTTAAGAGAGTAAAGCAGCCGAGTGTTTATCTGGATGACTGAAAGTTTTCCCTGGTGGAGGTTTATGGAAGTGTTAAAAGGGGCGGATAACACGGGCTTTGGAGGCGCTTGTCCAATGATCTGGAGGGGCTTGGAGAGCAGATCTCAGCTGGCAGACATTTAAATGGGAGACAGCTCGGCGCTGCTGCAATTCTTAGGCAGGATCCGAGACTCTCTCTCTATGGACTCCAGGGCAGCTTCGGGTTCCTACGCCACCTGGTCCGCCTAGTGACCCGCCGGACAGAGCCCCACAGAGCCCCGAGCCCCACTGAGGAGCAGCCGCAGCCGCAGCCGCCGCCGCCGAGCCAGGCCCCGCCGCGGAGCTCCCGCCGCTGCGCAGGTGAGCCCGGACGCGCTGCGCTGCTCGCACGCACAGCGGGGAAGCAATCGAGGCCGCAAACGAGGCTGGCAGCTGAGGAGTTCGGCCGGTCTCTGTGGGAGGCAGAGTTTTAATCTATCCTGCCTTCGGGGAGGGGTCGTTTGTCGGTGTCTAGCAAAACTCCGGGCCCCTCGGCTTTACAGAGGGTGTCACCCGTCTCTCCCGTCCGCGGGTGCAAGGCGGACACAGACATTTCCGCTGCAGTGCTGGGGATTAGGGCGCCGTTACATCCCTGTCCCCTGACAAGCACAGGGATTGCAAAAGCCCCTGTTAGCTCTGCCTCTCATCTCCGCCTACAGCATCACTCCCGACAAATTGGATTCGGCGCCCACCCGAAACACGGCAAAATTCCGGGCCGGCCTCTTCGCGGAGCGGGGCGGGGACAGATCCCCATGTGCCGGCACCGGCGCCTCCCGCCCCGTCCTGCCGGGCTGCCTCTACGATACCTCTCAGCCCCCGGCTCTGCCCCGGCCGCCTTTGCAAACCTCTGGTCCTCCCTGAGAGCGTGCCCTGGGCCTACAGGAGATCCCCACTGGGGCTGTGCCACCCGGGGGACACCATGTGTGCCGGTGGGGTCTGCCGACGGGTCGCAAAGGGTCTGCACCCGAAGAAGGGTCTGCACCGGCGGCGAGCGAGCACTGCTCGTCTTGGGGCGCTGTCGGGCAGGACGAACCTCGCCCCCGCCGTTGCGCTGGGCACCTATCCGCCTTGTCCTCAGCTACCTCCCCGCCCTGCCCTTCCACCTGACTCAGAGCCAGAGGCATTTTGCCGCGCCAACGGCCCTGGGTATCCGTCGGCCACCGCTCCCCTCCCCCGTGCTGACAGGCCCCAGGCTCACCTTGGCCTGGCCAGAGCGGCCGGAGCCCTCCCCGCAGTGCGCCGGCCCGGTGCGGCCGCGCTCCTCTCAGCCCCGGGCTGACCTGACGCTGGGTTTTTCCTTTCTGGAGGACTCTTGTTCACTCTCCCAATCCGTTTTAATGACATCCTCCGATGGCTCGGGAGTCACCGCCAAGGAGCTCGTCCTCCTCTGAGTAAGCCCAGACGGCGGCCGCCTCCCTGGTGGAGACCCGGGTGGTGCCTCCAGCCCCCGCGAGGAGCGACCGCGGGGAGCCGGGCCGAGCCGCTCCCTCCTGAGATGAGGACGCCAAACCGAGCCGAAGGCTTCTCTCAGACGGCGTATCCACCCTGCGCTTAGCCGCAGCCCCGTCTTACCTCCGCGGGTTGGGCGGTGTGGGGGCACCGTCCAGTCGCGGGCAGAGCCATCCTGTCCGGTGCAGGGTCGAGGCGGCAAGCTGCTGTCCTGAGCCGTGCTGGCCGTCTGCAGCGGCTTCGCTCCTGGTGTCCCTCTCGTGGCTTCTCTCAGTGAAAGTCTCGCGGGTGAAGCCCGTTTCGCTTATCCGGACTGAGACCCAGTGCTGGGGAGACCCCTTTTTTCACAGACACCAACGTGCGTTGGGCTCGCCCTGCCAGCTGGAAGGGGTTTAGTCACCCCTTTGGTGAGAGGCACGGAGCTGTTAGGATGCAGCGTCAGGGACCCCCCGCCGCAGCCGCTCTGAGCCCAGCCCGGGGAGAAGGAGAGCAGCCACTCGCCTCCTGCCCTTCCTCACCGCGCGGGAACCCCGGAGTGACCGGCCAGCGGGCGTGGAGACTTGCGTGTCGGATTTAAAGGGCGCCAGTGCCTGTAGTTTTCTGCTCCTCTTTCGGATTCGGGCCCAGTCTGTGCTAAAGCATTCAGTTTTGCTTTCTGCGATGTCAGAAACGTGTAGTTTCTCCTGAAGATTTTTTCCTTTAAGCACGTGTGGCTGTGCTCAGGAGAACAGTCCTGGTGGGTCCCAGGGTTCCGCGAGCAAATCCATTTGGAGGGAGCTTCGCTCTGCTGAGCTGAGCTGTCAGGCTTCACGGGTATCCGCAGGAGAGCCTATTTCGGGTTTGCTACCAGCCGTGCCCACCATGATGTTCGCCTTCCGTGTGGTCCCTAGAATGTCCTACAGAGCAATGCCTTTGGAAAGGGGAGTTTCAAAGGTCTTTTTTTTTTTCCTTCCTTTTTTTTTTTTTTTTTTTTTTTTTTTTTTTTTTGTATTACTGCCTCCACGTTTCTCAAAAAAAGGCATCTCCGTGACTTGGAAGAAGAAATAAGCTGAAATGTCAATGTATCCACATTCTACCAGAGATGTTAGTTTTGCTGTCTTGATCTCAGGGAAAAGAAAAAAAAAAAGGTTCTCTGGGAGCTGCCATTGCCATGCCTTTTTGTATATTTAAAAATACTCATCCTTGAAAACTATGAAAACATTACACAAGACTATTTCTGTAATTCATATATAATAAGCCAGGCATAAAATTGTTCCAATCCTTTGGGACATAAACCACTTCAATTTTCTCAGTAGCCAAAGGGTTGTGTTTTGCCTCTTTCTTTGGCTGATATTTGAAGCCCACCAAACACATGTATTTTTTTTAGGTCTTTGTCAGATTATTCTTCATGTTTTCTGTGAAGTGCATGAGCCCATGGCTCATCATAATATTTTCCTAGTAAATATGGTTCACAGATGAAATTACAGGCCTGCTGACGTCTGTGAGAATTTTGCTGTACATTTCAACAGAACAAGGATTCCATCCAGTTCTTTTGAACAAGTTGCTGTGTGCTAAAACTTTTACTAATAGCTTTCTGACTCTGCCTGGGAAGTCATAGGGAAGTTCTGCTTATGACCTGATGCATGTCGATCCTTAATTTATAGCAGAAAATGTATAAATGAAGAAAATACAGCTTGATTGTATGAAATAATAAACCTGAAAGCATTTACAGTTCTCTAGAAACAGTTCCTAGTATTAATCCACCAGATTTCTAATCTGTTTTAGATGATGAGATCCCAGGCACTAGATAAACCACATATGGGGTGATATGAATGTTAGGGCCCAATTCTGCTCCTGTTTGAAGTCAGCAATAAAACTTCTTTTGGCTTGAGGACTAAGAACTTACAGATGAACAGTAGAACTCATCTTAGCAGTGAAATATGGAAAAAGTATATTTTTGAAGTATTTTGTTACTTAAAAAAAATAAATATTAATTCTATCAGATCTCTCTGAACAAAGTAAGTGGGAATTGATCATTTTGGTTATAGTCATCTGTTTGTTCAAAGGCTTCTCAAATGGATCCTCAAAAGGATTTATGGCTATGCCAGTGTAACAGTCAGTATCAGATACTGAAAATTTTGCAGAAATCTGGAATATAAGCTTTTACAGCCTGATTCTTCACAGCTCCTACCCAAGCTCCAGAGTTGTTACTTCTACAGAGTTCTGACTGTGACAAGGAAAAAACCCATTATGCTAGGGAGAGATTTCTTTTTGGCAGAACTCCGGGTATGGTAACACTGACTTAGCTACCTGTACTGTTCTGCATTCTATGTTGGTTTTTTTTTTTTAGTAATAAAAGCCTGTTAAGAAACGCTGTTTCATAGATGGATGGACCACTCTAGTTCCTAATGTAAGCAAACAGAAGTGTCATCTTCTCTTGCAAGCAAATGGCTTGCCTTGGGATTAGAGGTGGTGCAGAGTGGCTGCTTTCCTTGCTGAGGCATACCCCTCATTCTCCTTCATATTTTGCATTTTTAAAAAATAATACTTTTTTTTTGGTTAATAAATGTTTAATAAGTTTCTATAAAAGGAAGGTCCTTCTTGAGCTGCTGTGGGGGTCATGAAGTTCACACAACTTTTTTGACGGGTCTATGTTTAAACTGTATTTATCCCTAAATGATTGGATTATTTGTACTTTTAGATGTGTGCTTTGGAAGGGACCATAATGATTTTTTTTGCTGAGTTGCTAATTTCCATTTGAATCACAGTCTTTTTAATGAGCATGTGATACAGCTTCCACATTTAAGGCTGGAAACCAACTCAGTGAAAAATTGCTTCCTGAAATTCAGGATTGTACAGAAACACATGCTTGCATTTCCTTAGGGTTAAGCACATGCTTATTAATCATGCATGAATCTGCGATACAGATATTACAACAGTAAACATTATCATCAAATTTCCTTTAAATTCCCATCTTAAAGTACACCTTGTTTTCCCATGATTAGACCTTACTGTGTCATTAATTGCACACTTATGGCAGGATGGAGAGAGAGAAAGATGAAACAATGTGGAGGTCATCCGTTTTAGAAAAAAAAGTAGTCCAGAAATATGTTTGTTAGTGGAATTTCAACTCAGTTATGGGACACTAAGCAAACACCTGAAGCTTGCTGGCACTGCTTACAAACCAGCAATCTATTTTCAATTGCATGCAATAACTTTTCTTTTTTCTTTCTTTCTTTCTTTTTTTTTTTTTTTAGGAGAAAATTAGATTTCAAAAGAAGCATGTTTAAATAACATTCAGGTTGCAGTAGAAATAGGGAAAGAAAGCAAATGTGAAGTCCAAGCTGACACTTGAAATTATGCTGCACTAGTCTTCTATTAGAATTCCCAACTTTTGTTGTTCTATTTCAGAGCCTGAAGTTTATTAGAATTGCATGTTTCATTTAGATATTAAAAACAGCCCTTCCAAGTTGTCCTTTGGAGTCAGAAACAGTGTCGTTCTTGCACCCCTCACTTGAAGCCTGAAGTTTCTGACAGACATAGGACATACTGGTACAGAAACATAAATGACTAAACCAAAAGCATATATTTATCATACATATTATAAAATCCAGGTGCTTTAACAATCTGTAGACAAGCACTTAAAATATTAAATCCACAAGAAAATCCCTGAATACATTGAAAACTCCCTATGATACTCTTCCACTCCAGTAATTCCTTTCCCAGTCCATTTGGTAAGAAGCTTTTTGAACAGCATAATCTAACACTTAATTTCTCCTTGTGACTGGAAAGACTAGTAATGGAGAAATTAACAGATATCTTTTATAGCAAATAGTACTTACCCTGAGCCCCTGCTGAGTCTCTAGGTGGCCCTTAAAGCATCGGCATTTGGCTGCTTTCCTGCCTAGTTGTGTGGTCTTAGGAAGAGCGGGTAAAGCCATCCAGCATGGTGCCCTTGGTTTCCCATGTTTCTTGGATAGTAGCATAGGCAGGACTCTTCAGTTCAAACACTAATTTCCCCCTTACTGATAAAATAAGCCAAATAAGGGATACAACTGCAGTACTCCAAGCAAGTAGAAGACATCCCAAAATACCCAAGTTGTTTGGAGTTTGTTTGTTTGTTTTTTTTGTTTTTATGTATGTATATTTTTCACAATTCTTCCCTTTTTAATGCATGTGCCTCTTGGCAGGTCTCATTTTTACAGTTTTTTTTGCAAGCAGTCACTCTTTCTGGTGCCTTCTTCCAAGCTCCCACTGGGAGTGTCCCCTGTGATATTTTTGCCTGATTTGTCTTGCTCACCATAACCCTGGCTTTCCAGAGCAACATGGAAACCATGGCATTTCTGGAAGCGGGAAAAGTGTGGCAGGTGATGAGTTTTCTGGCTGGTTGATGTCTAACTGAGCAGCCAAAAGAACTCAGAGCTCTGTGAAGCAGCAGAAATGGTGGAATAAGAGAGAAAAGAAAGGCTGTTCCTGTGCTATTAATTAGGTTTGGAGCAGGGGTGCAGTTTTAAGAACCTCATAGTCTCCACTTACTGCATTTCTCAAAGTGGGTTTTTTTGAGTGCACAAACTACATGATGTTTAGTGTCATACATGGAATTCTGTTGTCCTCATATGTTCCTTTCAATATCTTGCTGTATATAATGAATAAAATCCAGAGATCTGAAAAATTCTTAACACTGTGACTACATCTGTATAATTTCTGTCAAAGATTCAGAGTAATGTGAGAATTTGTGTAATTTGAAATTACAGATGCATTTCTTTTAACATACACCTACGTATTCTTTAATGTTAGTTGCATGTCTTGTTGCATATCTTTTACCTTAAGCAGCATTCCACTCAGACACATTGGACCATTTCACACGTGCAGCATGACTGAACTTGGGATGCTGTAATTCAGGCAACAGGTGGATATAGCATGCACATTATCTTTTTGGATGTATATTGTGCAGGAAGCTGTACAAAACTTCTGAAACTGACTTAGGAACACATAGCTAGACTAGATTTCCTGAGTCAAAGAGTTTAGTTCTCTGATATTGTAGATAGCTGTGTCATACAAATCCTCGTGTAGCATAAAATCTGTTCTTCCACCAGTGTTAAGTTAGAGGGAACCTTCCTAATGTCAGTGAGGTGTCAGAAGAGAATGAGAACTCTTAACTAGGGTAGTATAAATGGAGAAAAGAGATGCAAAAAGATGCATGCTACACAAAATAAAAACTTTAGCCTCTGACTTTCAATCACTGTATATGAAAGCTTTTATCACTAGGTAATTTGGAAGTAGCTTTCCAGCTGGTAAAAGCTAATGCTTATCTTTTGAAAATGTGTGTATGCACCCCCCCCCATATATTTTATGGAACTGAAAATGTACTGCATACCTGGCTTCTGTTGATATCTGAAATCCACAACTGTGCTTTATTCCCTCAACTTCGTCCATATAGGATGGTCCGCACACTGTACGCCATAGGTGCTGTGTTTCTTCTGATGGGATTTCTGCTACCGACAGCAGAAGGAAGAAAGAGGAATCGTGGATCTCAAGGTGCTATCCCTCCTCCTGACAAAGATCAGCCCAATGATTCAGAGCAAATACAGACACAGCAGCAGTCGGGTTCTAGGCATCGAGAAAGAGGAAAAGGCACTTCCATGCCTGCAGAAGAGGTGCTAGAATCTAGTCAGGAGGCACTGCATATCACTGAGCGCAAATACCTAAAACGGGATTGGTGTAAAACTCAACCCCTCAAACAAACTATCCATGAAGAAGGCTGCAACAGTCGTACCATTATCAACAGGTTCTGCTATGGCCAGTGCAATTCCTTCTACATCCCTAGGCATGTCCGTAAAGAAGAAGGCTCCTTCCAATCTTGTTCCTTCTGCAAACCCAAGAAATTCACAACTATGACTGTTACACTCAATTGCCCTGAGCTTCAGCCCCCAAGAAAGAAGAAAAGAATCACCAGAGTTAAGGAATGCCGGTGTATATCTATTGACTTGGACTGAACTGAGACAAATGTAGCGATTGCACTCTGACTGTACGCACAGTGTGAGAGTGAGCAGCATGAACTAACATGCCTTCAGAGCTGGGCAAAACTGAAAGCAACCTAGCAAATTACCTAAAACAAATCAAAACACACACACACACAAAAAGAAAAAATATCAATGTAAAGAAAGGGCATGCACATGTGTGTTTGTGTGTAAGTGAGAAAACGGATGCGTGCAAGCAAATATATGAATGTTCACTACAACAAAAAGAAATTAACAGAGGTAGGAAATATTAAAATAATCTATTTGCCTGCAGTAATGAATTAGGTTTCCTAGTGTATATTCACATTTTTGCCGCTTGCTGGGAAAGTGGAGCTGTGGCTTTTGCTAATGTTCACCTGCTGTGCTATTTGCTTTTACTGTATTAAGAGAAACATCAAAGTGAGAGGACAATATATTTAAAAGCATAAATCTGTTCTTACATACAAACTAGGCAAGAAGCAGTTTAAAGTGTAACAAAACCATCACTGAAAATAGCAGCTGTATCAAGAGTTTGTAACATGCTTCTTCAAAAAAAGAGCTGTAATCCAAAAGCCATGTCTGGAGAACAATGGGGGATGTGGGAGTGTTGAAAAGCCACTATAGGAGGATGGAAAACAGAGCTACATCAAGTTAGAAAGCAAAAGGCCAAAGTAAGTAGATGAGGAGAGTACAAAAGCAAGTAGAAAAAGGAAAGATACATAAATAGGAATATACATAGGAAGAGAGAGTCTTCTGTTTATGTTTTGCTTTAATTTATATACCTAGTCATATATTACATAAATTAAAGAGAAACTATATACTAGGCTATAAATATACTTCTGAATTCTAATGGCTCTCTAAATCAATCAAAACCCATTCTTATGCCACTAGATCCATTTGATGTCTTGTATTTCTGATATCAGTTATTCTTCATATCTACATATATACATGCAGTATCTTTTAGTCATGGGTATCTACACATACATATGAGTATGCATACTCCATTGTGTGTAACTGAACTCTCTCCTCTTTTTCACACACATACATAAAAACCATACATAAACCACAGCACGAAAATCTTGCTAATTAAGGTCAAGTACAAATGGCAGTAATTTAGTACATAAAGAGCAAAGCAAAAATTAAAACAAGCATCATGTGACTGCAAATGCAATAACCACACAAGAGGCAAAAGACACGACATTCATGACTAGTAAACATTGCATTGTTATTGTTATTTTAGCTTTGCCACAGGCATGCAGTTTGTTGGAAAAGAGATGCAGAACTTTGCCAGTGATAATCCTCTTTTATATCTTTTACCACAGACTTGCATTTAAACTGAATTTGGACCAAGTGAAGAGAATTTTCTGAAAATTAAGGGCTAATTGCCCCTCTAATTTGGGGGGGAGGGGGG